>ML404315.1:5738-36064 GCA_005239525.1 Nicotiana knightiana | reverse complement strand
AAATTCAGGTTATATTAAACTGGTCCACGCCAAAGAATGTCAAAGAAGTGCGAAGTTTTTTGGTATTTATGGAATATTACCGTTGCTTCATTAAGCATTACGCTTCCATGTCTAGTCCTCTCACCGAGTTGCCTAAAAAAGATGCATTTCAGTGGAATGCTTGTACTCAAACTGCCTTTATACATTGACGTAGGCCCTTGGCTAGACACCAGTGTTAGCACTGCCAGATTTCTCCATGGAATTTTGTCAGGCGGATGCATCAGGGAGTGGTATTGGTGTCGTGCTGTCTCAAGATGGACACCCAGTTGCTTATTTTAGCCAGAAATTGTGTCCCCGAATGCAGCAAGCCTCGACTTATCATCGAGAGATGTTTTCCAATACTCAGGCTATGAGTAAGTGGTGATAGTATTTTCTTGGGAGACGTTTTGTTATCTATACGAATCAACATGCTCTCAAAAACCTCACTCACCAGGTCATACAAACTCCGGAACAACAATGTTGGCTTGGTAAGCTAATGGGATATGATTTTTCTATTGTCTACAAGCCTGGGCGTACCAATTTGGCTGCGGATGCTCTATCTCGGCACCATTTTGCTCAATTTTTGGCTATCTCGGGTCGCTCATTTGATTTGGTGAAGGAATTACGGCAAGAAAATTCTTCCCACCCTGAGTTGTTTGATTGGAAAACACATCTGGCTTCATCTGTTGCAAATTCTTCTGATTTTCTTTTCAAGGAAGGCCTTTTATTGTTTCGAGGACGACTAGTGATTCCTTCTGATTCATCCTTCCGTCTTCATCTCCTTAAAGAATTTCACTAATCACTTGTCGGTGGTCATGCTGGTGTCGCCCGGACTTTTCATCGATTGGCCTCAAATTTTTTTTGGAAAGGAATGCCCAAAGACGTACAGACCTTTGTGGCTTCCTGCCAAACTTGCAAACTTGCCAACAGATGAAAGATATTCTCAAACAACTGGCTGGACTTCTTCAATCCCTCCCTATTCGTGCCTTAGTATTTGAAGAAGTCACCATGGACTTTATCACTGGACTCCCGGGATCCAAGGGTAAAGCAGTTATCTTAACAATGGTTGATCGATTGTCTAAATATGCACATTTTATTGCACTTCCTTCCACTTTTACAGCGCACTCAGTTGCTGCAACATTTTCTTCTGAAATAATCAGACTTCATAGCTATCCTAAGATTATCGCCACTGTCACGACCCAAATCTCCCTCTGTTGGCTACGTGATGACACCTAATCTTACGGACTAGGTAAGCCTAATATTCAGGAATAACAACAATAATAAATAGATACTAATACTTTTCTGAAATAAATAATTCTTTACACATTTTATAATCCCAAAACCCGGAAGTACAAGTCATAAGCTTTTAAGAATTTACACTAAACTCCTAAAATACCACTGTTCAGAAATTAGTGCAACAGTGCATACAAAAGATAAGATGGTGACTCTGAAACCGCGAACGCTGAAACGGTTTTACCTTGAGTCTCCAGAACAGCAACCGCGCTACTATCAATCACTCGGCTGGCTATGCGAAAACCTGGAATCTGCACAAAAATGTGCAGAAGAGTAGTATGAGCACACCACAGCGGTGCCCAATAAGTATCAAGACTAACCTCGGTGAAGTAGTGATGAGGACTAGTCAAGACAACCACTGGTCTAATAAAACTGAACAAGTATCAATTTATAGAAATCAGGGAAATAATGATATACATAAAGGCTACGCAATATAGCTAATAAGATAGTGAATTCGATAAAGAAGGAAAATAATAAGTATCAGCGGAAACCATGAAGTAACACAAAGACTGAATAGATCAAAGACAAATCCAGCATGTAAATATACAACACGAGCATGTAAGCACTCAACAACTTCATCCATTTCTACATCAAATTCATAGTCATCTCCAAGAGGTTCCGAACCTCGGACAAATCATTATTTACGGGTCCCAATATCCGAACCCTAACACTTGAAAACTTGCGCCCTCATTCGAGTACTTACTGCACGGATGACTCACGTGCCAATTGGGTCATTCCCACCCATACGGTAAGCACAACAAGAGTATCTATATTTGATAACAACAAGGAGTCATGAATCCTTTAGTAGTACTTAACTACGTGTATGCTTGTGCAGGTGTCCTAACCTGATTTCAACAACCAATAGACATAAGGAAAACAAAGGGGCAACACATACATTTCCATCTCATAAATTTCCACACGAATGAACTCACATGGTAAGTGCTCCAGTACACAATATCAACAAGGAATGCCTCCAGGCCAACACAATTATCATAAACAATCCCTGCCATAGCCTACCTTGTCACGCCACGTGTGCAATATTAATGTATATGCCCGCCTTGTTTCGCAACACGTTCATAAACATGTTCCCACCTTGTCACGCCACATGCGCAACACTCAATCTCGTATCCCGCCTTATCACGCCGCATGTGCAATATTAGTAGTAAACACGGCACGGCAGAAACGTCGTACAAATCCCCATATCAACAACCGCACGGTAGAAACCTCGTGCAAATCCCCATATCAACAACCGCAGACCAGAAACCTCGTGCATCACCACAACCAGTACAACAACAACAACACGGGCAACAGTTCGGAATACAATTAATACATCAACTCAATAACCTTCGATCACAAGATAGGAAAAACTAGTTCACGAGAAATAAACATAATAAGGAGAGCTAGGCATATTAAGAAATCACTCCACAAGGAAGCAAAATAGCATGTAACAACCGCACCTAATTACACGGGTGAACAACAATAAATCAACACAAATCCGATAACTCCATATAAGGCAAGTCACGAAGGTATAGAATANGATTACCCATTCCGATACGAGTTCACCCATACTAAATTTTTCCAATTCCGATAACATTTGGTCTTTCAAATCATGATTTTACATTTTAGAAGTTTTCTTTCAAAACCCACAATCCCCTCAACCCAAAACACAAATTAAATGACAAAAACAAGAACTAATTCATGAAATATAATTAATTATAGTGGACGAACACTTACCTATTAGATTTGTGTGAAAACCCCTCAAAGAATCGCCAAAACTCGAGCTCTAGAAGTCAAAATATGTTAAAAATGGTGAAACCCCAATTTTTAAAAACTTATATTCTGCCAGAACATTAAATGAATCGCGATCGCGAAGAATAAAGAGGAAAGATGCCCAGGTTGTTCATCGTGAACGCGACAAGGAGTTCGCGAATGCGGAGGAGGAGAACAGGAAGCTATGCGATCGCGTAGTGAAGAATGCGAACGCGAAGAACAAAGTTTGGGCGACCAGCAAGGACACATCACGATCGCGAAAGAATCACTGCGATCGCGATGAAGGAAAAATGGGCGCGGCAAACAGAACACTACGTGATCGCGGATTGGGCTACGCAATCGCGAAAGAGGGCAACAGACACCAGAAACAGCAGTTTAAAAATGGAAGAAAAGGACCCATAGCCCATCCGAAACACACCCGGGGCCCCCGGGACCCCGTCTAATCACACAAACAAGTCATATAACCTAACACGGACTCGCTCGAGGTTTCAAACCACATAAAACAACACTAAAACGATGAATTAAACCAAAAATCAATGAAATTCCTCAAAACTTCTTTAAACATTAAATTTTGATTTACGGTCCGAATCACATCTAATGAAGTCCGTTTCTTACCAAACTTCACAGATATGGCACAAATATTATGTCGAACCTGTACAGGACTCCGGAACCATAAAACGGGCCCGATACCCTATGTTTCACATATAATTTCATTTTCAAAAACCTCTTTTATTTTCAGAAAACAGTTTCTTTTAAAAATTCATTTCTCGGACTTGCCTCGGAATTCGATTTCAGGCATACGCCCAAGTCCCATATTTTCCAACGGACCCTCTGGGAACGTCAAATCACGGTTCCGAGTACGTTTACCAAAAACATTGACTGAAGTCAACTTTATTCAAATTTCTAATACAAAATTATCGTTTTTATCAGTTTTTCACATAAAGGCTTTCCGGTCTGTGCACGCAAATCGAGGTGAGATAGAAGGAGGTTTTCACGACCTCGGAACACAGAATTAACTAGAAATATACGGGATGACCTTTCGGGTCATCACAATCTCCCCCTCTTGAACAAACGTTTGTCCTCGAACGTGCTAAGATTCACTTTTAAATCATCCAATTACTGATTGCGCATTTCCAACACACACCCGCGCGTGATCCCACGTCACCCGAACCTACGTAAGCCTGATGACACCACCACAACCGCAATTTAGCTTTTCTAATACTAGCGATAAGCCTCATAACTCAATTCCTGACCTTCTACTCATTTCCAAAATACCCGATTCTAAATCCACATCCGACATTAGCCCAAACCAGCTGCATTAACTCATGACTCTACCAATAAGGCACGACCACACAATATGGCACATCACACATTGGCTCATAATAACACTTGGGTCACAATGGCTGCCCGAAATCAACTCAGCATTGGCAATTAGCCTCATATACGATAGAACTATATTCCCAACCACCATCACACTTAAAGGAAGAAACACGAAGACTTCACAACCTTGACACCCAAATCACCAAGCCACAACTAACACCACCGGGCACACACCCCGCAAGATAAAACTCAAGGAGCAAAAAACGAAAATGACTGAATATGAAAGGAGAAACACATAAGGAAACTATCAGAAAATCCCGACAGGCACGACTCTCTATCAATGTTAACTTACACAACAACATAATAAGGAAGGAACTCAAGCACATGAACAAATCACAAGGATACCATCCTGATACAATTTCCACTACGGTACTCAGCCCGGTCCAAACATATTGGATCACAAATATCACGAGGACCTCGCTCTCAACTCTGAATCACCTACCGAAAATATATCATGCCAATTGAAATTCCTCCACTAATTCATCTCAGCTGGTAAAAATCATAATGCTAGCTGATCTCACATCTCGATGGAGTATCAAAATCATAACTCGTAAACAAAAATACTCAGGAATCACATCAAACTTACCGTACTGGACAACAGGAATTTACTACTGGTCTCATATCTCTCAATACTGAATAGAGACAAACAATAGACATGGGCTACTACTCGCAGAATCTCCCAATAGGAGCAAACACAAAAGTAGAGTGCAAAGCATGAAATTTACTCATAAACAAAACAACAGTGAGGGAACTCGTCCCGACCAGCAGAGCTATAATGAAATACAAATGGAGCCCCTCTGTAACAAAACAAAACATACATGTACTATAACATCTGGCACAACTGCCTCCAGCCTACTATACGAAACACATCAACGGGACGGGCCTCCCCCTCTTGGGCGCCCTCTACTAGCCTGAGTGCCCTGCTGTAACACATTTTCCTGGAGCCTGGGACAATCTCTCATCTTGTGGCTGATATCTCCACACTCAAAATAACCTCTATGCTGACGTGGCTGTGGAAACTGCGCGACCCGAGTACTCTGGGACCCATGAGTACCTGAAACCTCATGCGAAGCCGGCAATGCAAACTGAATTGGCTGACCCATAAAACCCCTACCATGTCGTATCTTGCCTCCATAATAACGACCAGTAAATCTCTCCAGCCAACGAGGCCTCCTCACCTCTCTGCCCTCTCTCTCCTGACCTCGTCTAACATCTCTATCATATTCCCGCCTATCGTCTCTCTCACGATCCAGCATGCCCTCAACTCTGTGAGTAATCCCTACGACCTGCTGAAATGAAATATCCGACTCTAACTTTCGAGCCATGCTAAACCGAATATCACGCCTGAGGCCCTCGATGAATCTACGAACACGCTGTAGCAACCAAAACAGGTGCATGCCTGGCCAAATCACTAAACCTGACGGCATACTCTGATACTGACATAGTGCCCTGGCACAACCGCTCAAACTCCACACGCCATGCATCTCGGAGGGACAGAGGTACAAACTCACTCAAGAACATCTCTAAAAAGTGACTCAATGTAAGTGAAGCTGACTCGACCGGGCTACCCAACTCATATGCCCGCCACCACTGATAAGTCGCTCCCCTGAGCTGGAACGTAACGAAAGCAACCCCGCTCTTCTCCACAATACCCATAGTACGAAGAATACAGTGACACTCCTCTAGGAAACCCTGAACATCATATGTCGCCAATCTATTGAAGGTAGGAGGGTGGTACTTTTTGTACCTCTCGAGTCTAAGTTGTTCCTCCTCAGATGTTGCTGCCCTAACCACGGGCGAAACTGGGGTCCCAGGATGTGCTTCCATGACACCTGGAACCTAACCAACCTGATCTCGCTGCTTTGGAGTATGGGCGACGGGAGTCTGAGCTCCTCCCACGCCCTGTGAAGTAGTTAGTGCACCCGGAATCCATCCCAAATGAGTTAAGGTACCAATCACATCCCAGAACTGTGCCAAGGTCTCCTGAAGTCCGGGCGTAACAACAGGCGCCTCCGGTCCCCCAAATGGAACTGTCGGCGGCTCCTCAACGGCTGCTCTCGTAGGTGCTTTAGCTGCGGCACGTGCCCCTCGTCGACCTCTACCTCTACCTCTTCCCCTGGCGGCATCTGCTCCGGGGGTAACATCCTCAGAATCTACAGCTCGTGTTCTCGCCATCTGTGAGAGAATGTAATGATAAATTTGAAACTTCAAGATCCATGAACTCGCACGATAGGAAGGAAGGAAGTGAAGTTATCCTAATAGTTTCGTAGCCTCTCAAAAATAAGTACAGACGTCTCCATACTGATCCACAAGACTCTACTAAGATTATCGCCATTGTCACGACCCAAATCTCCCTCCGTTAGGTATCGTGATGGCACCTAGTCTTACGGACTAGGTAAGCCTAATATTCAGGAATAACGACAATAATAAATAGAATCTACTACTTTTCTGAAATAAATAATTCTTTACACATTTTATATTCCCAAAACCTGGAAGTACAAGTCATAAGATTTTAAGAATTTACACTAAACTGCTAAAATACCACTGTTCAGAAATTAGTGCAACAGTGCATACAAAAGATAAGATGGTGAATCCGAAACCGCGAACGCTGAAACGGTTTTACCTTGAGTCTCCACAACAGCAATCGTGCTACTATCAATCACTCGGCCGGCTATGCGAAAACCTGGAATCTGCACAAAAATATGCAGAGGAGTAGTATGAGCACACCACAACGGTGCCCAGTAAGTATCAAGACTAACCCCAGTGAAGTAGTGACGAGACTAGTCAAGACACTCACTGGTCTAATAAAACTGAACAAGTATCAATATATAGAAATCAGGGAAATAATGATATATATATAGGCTACGCAANAGCATGTAATGACTCAACAACTTCAACCATTTCTACATCAAATTCATAGTCATCTCCACGAGGTTCCGAACCTCGGACAAATCATCATTTACGGGTCCCAATATCCGAACCCTAACACTTGGCAACTTGCGCCCTCATTCGAGTACTAACTGCACGGACGACTCACGTGCCAATTGGGTCATTCCCACCTATACGGTAAGCATAACAAGAGTATCTATATTTGACAACAACAAGGAGTCCTGAATCCATTAATAGTACTTAACTACGTGTATGCTTGTGTAGGTGTCCTAACCTGATTTCAACAACCAATAGACATAAGGAAAACAAAGGGGTAACACGTACATTTCCATCTCATAAATTTCCACACGAATGAACTCACACGGTAAGTGTTCCAGTACACAATATCAACAATAAGGAATACCCACAGGCCAACACAATTATCATAAACAATCCCTGCCATGGCCTACCTTGTCACTCCACGTGTGCAATATTAATGTATATGCCTGCCTTGTTTCGCCACACGTTCATAAACATGTTCCCACCTTGTCACGCCACATACGCAACACTCAATCTCGTATCCTGCCTTATCACGCCGCATGTGCAATATTAGTAGTAAACACGGCACGACAGAAACCTCGTGAAAATCCCCATATCAACAACTACATGGCAGAAACCCCGTGTATCACCACTACCAGTACAACAACAACAACACGGGCAACATTTCAGAATACAATTAATACATCAACTCAATAACATTTGATCACAAGATAGGAAAAACTAGTTCACGAGAAATAAACATAATAAGGAGAGGTAGGCATATTAAGAAATCACTCCACAAGGAAGGAAAATAGCATGTAACAACCGCACCTAATTACAGGGGTGAACAATAAGAAATCAACACAAATCCGATTACTCCATATAAGGCAAGTCACGAAGGTATAGAATATCTAAACTTCCTTTAAGGTTGAGCAGTTACGAGAATATTCAACAATTTCCACTTAAGGACAAGCAGCAGAGAATAATCATAACTTCATTTAAGACCAAAACAATTATAGTTTGAGATGAAGATAATTGCAAATTTGAGATACGCAGTTAAGAAGATATAGCATGACAGTAAAGGAAATAAACCTTCAGATAAGTCAATTAGGAGTCAAGTAGGCAATAGGAGTAAATCCAAAAGTAAGAACTTCCACATTTAAGTAAATAAAGATGACACTAGAAATTAGGAAAATCAATCATGCTAAGGATACTTCATACTCGGCGAATATAAGGATCTAAGATTCCTAAAGGGTCAACTTTCCACAAATAAGTCCGAGCATGCGCTCGTCACCTCGCGTACACGGACTATAATCAACATAGAAGACTCAAATCCTAAGGGTTAATTCCCCCACACAAGGTTAGGCAAGATACTTACCTCAAAGACGATAATCCGGTACTCAAAAATAGACTTTTCGGGCGGAAGACCTCCGGACGGCTTACAATCAACTAAAACAACTTCAAAATACACATAAAACGTATAAGGAACAATTCCGAATAATAAAGTCTCAATCTGTACAAAATCATAAAAATCGACCCAAAAGTTGACACCCGGGCCCGCACCTCGGAACTCGAAAAATTTTACAAATTCCGATTACCCATTCCGATACGAGGTCACCCATACTAAATTTTTCCAATTCCAATAACATTTGGTCTTTCAAATCATGATTTTACATTTTAGAAGTTTTCTTTCAAAACCCACAATTCCCTCAATCCAAAACACAAATTAAATGATAAAAACAAGAACTAATTCATGAAATAATTAGTTATAGTGGAAGAACACTTACCCATTAGATTTGTGTGAAAACCCCTCAAAGAATCGCCAAAGAACGAGCTCTAGAAGTCAAAATATGTTTAAAATGGTGAAACCCCGATTTTGGAAAACTTATATTCTGCCCAAACGTTAAAGGAATCGCGATCGCGGAACATGGTTTGCAATCGCGAAGAAGAAAGAGGAAAGCTTCCCAGGTTGTTCATCACGAACGCGACAAGGAGTTCGTGAACACGGAGGAGGAGAACAGGAAGCTATGCGATCGCGTACCGAAGAATGCGAACGCGAAGAACAAAGTTTGGGCGACCAACACGGACACATCGCGATCGCGAAAGAATCACTGCGACCGCGATGAAGTACAAATGGGCGGGGAAAATAGAACACTGCGCGATCGCGGCTTGGTCTACGCGATCGCGAAAAAAGGAAACAGACACCAGAAACATCAGTTCAAAAATGGAAGAAAAGGACCCGTAGCCCATCCGAAACACACCCGAGGCCCCCGGGACCCCGTCTAATCACACAAACAAGTCATATAACCTAACACGGACTCGCACGAAGTTTCAAACCACATAAAACAAAACTAAAACGATGAATTAAACAAAAGATTAATGAAATTCCTCAAAACTTCTTTAAACATCAAATTTTGCATTTACGGTCTAAATCACATCTAATGAAGTCCGTTTCTTACCAAACTTCACAGATATGGCACAAATATTATGTCGAACCTGTACAGGACTCCGGAACCATAAAACGGGCCCGATACCCCATGTTTCACATATAATTTCATTTTCAAAAACCTCTTTTATTTTAAGAAAACAATTTCTTTTAAAAGTTCATTTCTCGAACTTGGGACCTCGGAATTCGATTTCGGGCATACGCCTAAGTCCCATATTTTCCTACGAACCCTCCGAGACCGTCAAATCAGGGGTTCGGGTCCGTTTACCAAACATGTTGACTGAAGTCAACTTTATTCAAATTTCTAATACAAAATTATCATTTTTATCAGTTTTTCACATAAAGGCTTCCCGGCTACACGCTCGGGCTGTGCACGAAAATCGAGGTGAGATAGAAGGAGGTTTTCACGATCTCGGAACACATAATTAGCTAGAAATATACGGGATGACTTTTCAGGTCATCATAGTCACGGATAGAGATCCACGCTTTATGAACTCTTTTTGGAAGGAACTACATCGTTTGCAAGGAACTACTCTTTCTATGAGTACTGCATACCATCCCCAGACTGATGGACAGTCTGAGGCCCTCAATAAATGTATAGAACAGTACTTACGTTGTTTTGTAGACGACAGCCCCCACGAATGGACTCCCTTGCTGCCTTGGGCTGAATATTGGTATAACGCTGTTCACCAAACAACAGCTGGGATGACCCCATTTCAAGCTCTATATGGTCGGGAACCTCCTACTATGGTGTGTTATGTCCTTGGGAGTAGTTCTAATGCTCTGGTGGAGCAGTACATGCTTCAAAGAGATGAAGTTATGGATTTGCTAAAGCATAATCTACTCAAAGAACAACAAGGCATGAAGGACTTCGCAGATCGCAAGAGGCGACATGTGGAATTTGCAGTTGGTGATTGGGTCTTTGTGAAGTTGAAACCTTACCCGCAACATTTTGTACGATTGCAGCGCCATCACAAGCTGGGACGACAGTATTTTGGTCCCTTTAAGGTGCTTAAATGTATTGGCGAAGTCGCTTACAAACTTGATTTTACTGAGGAAGCTAGCATACATCCTGTTTTTCATATCTCCATGTTGCATCCTTGCATTGGAACTCCTGAAAACCAGACTACGCCCTTGCAACTGCAGGACACTTATCAGGACTTGTCACAGATCCTTGAGGATAAGGTTCTTAGCGGCGATGGGGGTATTGTCATGACTGGTATTGGGGAAAATGACAACACTGATGATGGGCCAACACGAGAACAATCTGATGGGCTAACTGGACTGCTGAGGAGAAGCAAACGAAATAAACAACCAACCCAAAGATTGAAGGACTACGTGTGGAAACCTGTGTAGTGGGGAATATGGATGAACTGTAATGGGTAGTGGGGAATACGGTTAAATAGCAATGTGTGGGAATCAGTTAAATAGCATAATTGTAGCATAGTAGTAGTAGCTTGAAGTTGATAGAATCTCTCGGAATTCTCTTCGTCTCAGTTCCTCTATTGCCTACTTCTATTTTGTTTCCTTCCCCTCTCATTTATCATTATCTCTTTAGTTATTGTTGTTTATAGTTTGCAAGTACTTTTCTTTAATAGAAATCCAGTTAGTTTCCCTTGAATTATTATCTGATATTTGAGACTAGAACAGACCCCTTTGATTCTCTATGGTATAGATCATTTGTTCATGATACAATTGACCATTTCAGGCCAAAAAGGAGAGCCATAGCCAAGTTCAAAAGGAATTTGTATACAGTTAAAATACCGCCCGCCCGATTTTGTTGTTTGACTAAGACCCGGAGGTTGCATCGAAGGACGACTTTGTAACGGAACAGACTACATGTAGAGGATAAGATATCGAGTCCAGACTCGAGGTATCTACCAAGATCGAGGCTAGTAACAATCGAAGCCAAATGGGACAAGACATCGAGTAAGATCAAAGATGGTATGATAATGGAAAGGCAAGATATCCGTGACAGGTTAGAGATCATGGCAAAAATATCGAAACGGATCCAATCACGAATGACATACTCACTAATCATGGGATTTCTTTCTGTAATTAGAGTTATACTATAATTGAAATTCCTCTACTATATAAAGGGGAGTTCTAATAATTTTTTAATCATCATTATTCACATATATTAAAGCAATATAACTCTCTATTTCTCACTTACATTATTGTTCATCAGCTTGTTCTATTTCCTAATTGTTCTTGCATCAATCAGTTCGACAGTACTTCGATTCGAGGGCTAAGTTCTGTTTGAACACTGGTTTGCTTTACTTATAATTTAATTCTGTCATTTATATTCATATTTATCAATTGGTATTGAGTGAAATCACATATCCTTCAAACCACAATATAAGTTTAATTGTTATCCAATTTTAAGGGTAAACAGTTTGGCACCCACCGTGGGGCTAAGCATAATAGTGGTTGCTTAATACTTATTCCGATAACACATCTTACTTTATGCTTGTTCTTGTAAGTATTTTTGTTTTCAGGATAAAACATGTCAAACTCGCAAACAACACCCACACACGATGACAACGCCCTCGGATTTCACGGGGAAAATGACAATATAGTCTCCCCAAGGATCGAGGTGCCTCAGGCTGACCTCGAGGGAGTACCAATTGCCAATCCCATCGACGTCAGTTCACATATCTCTCTAAATGCAAAGTTGGGCTATGATCCCGAAGGTAACGTATGCAGGGAAGGTCCATCTGGTGGTCGAGGTACGCAGGGCGGAGGAGATGGTGGAGTCAGCCTTTAATTGATATTCAAAATGTTACAGGCTCAGCAAGGCGCTATAGCACAACTACAAAATCGGCATCGAACGTCAAGTGGGGTGGAACCAGAAGTCGTCCACAGGACCGAGCCAGTGCCAGAAAGGTCGAACTGATCCCACCGTTATGAAAATACTCGAGGAACTCACTAAACAAATTGAATCGGGAGAAAAGAAAATCGAGGAAAATGATTTAAAAAAGTAGATACATACAACTCCCGAGTTGACCAAATACCGGAGGCACTGCCAATTTTAAAAGGTATGGATTCAAAGAAGTTTGTGCAGAAGTTGTTCCACCCAAGTGCGGCTCTGAAGCACATTCCAAGAAATTCCGCATGCCAGAAATACCCAAGTACAATGGGACCACCGATCATATACATGCGCTATAAAAGGAAACAATCTAGAATATGATGAGATCGAATCTGTTCTGGTGAAGAAATTTGGGGAAACTATATCGAAGGAGGCAATGATATGGTATCACAATGATGCCACTTAATTCCATTGATTCCTTTGCCATGCTTGCGGACCCTTTCATAAAGGCAAATGCCGGAGCAATAAAGGTTGCAACTAGGAAGTCGGACCTCTTCAAGGTGAAACAAAAGGAAAACGAAGATGTTGAGGGAGTTTGTATCTCGATTCCAGATGGAGCGCATGGAACTACCGCCGGTCACAGACGATTGGGTTGTTCCAGCCTTTACACAAGGTTTGAACGAATGAAGTTAGGTGGCATCACGTCAACTGAAGCAGAATTTAATTAAATATCGGGCGGTAACCTAGGCCGATGTACATAATTAGTACCAGTCAAAGATCAGGGTCGAGGATGATCAATTGGGGACCCCTTCTGGTTCCATTTATCCGAACAGGCCCGTCAGCAGAAATCATAGGGATATCGATAGAGAACCTCGGTTGAACAGACACCGATATCAACCATACAACGCAGATTGTAGAAATGAGAGCCTAGAAAGCAATCTCATCCGGAATGATCGAAGGAATGATCGAAGACAGAGCTCTCGAGGACTCATGAGAAAAAGCGGTTTCAATAAACATGTCGATCCCATAGAGGCACCACGGCTATCGTAGTACAACTTCAGCATCGATGCATCGGGTATTGTGTCAACCATTGGGAAAATCAAAGATACCATATGGCCCAGACCCCTACAGACTGATCCGTCCCAATGAAATCCCATTCAAATATGCAAATACCATGGTACACATGGTCACAGAACCGAAGACTGCAGACAACTGAGGGAGGAGGTAGCCCGTCTATTCAACGAGAGTCACCTTTGAGAGTTCTTGAGCGACCGAACTAAAAATTATTTTAGAGACAGGGACACAAACATGAAAAACGAGCAGGAAGAACCATAACAAGTGATTCACATGATCGGTGGAGGGGGTCAATATTCCATAAGGGCCCGTGTTCAAACGCACTAAAGTATCAATCACCAGGGAAAAACGAACTCAAGACTATGGGCTAGAAGGCACTTAACCATTCAATGATGAGGAAGCAGAAGGGATATCACAACCCCAGAATGACGCTTCGGTTATTTCTATTCTTATGAATAAAATTTAGGTTAAACGTGTTTTATTTGATCCAGGGAGCTCGGCCAATATTATTCGATCGAGGGTCGTGGAGCAGCTTGGCCTACAGGATCAGATCATACCCGCAGCTCGGGTTCTCAACGATATCAACATGGAAAGAGAAACAACTAAAGGCGAAATCATTTTACCAGTAAACATAGTTGAAATGTTCAACAAAACCAAGTTCCATGTAATCGAGGGCGATATGAAATACAACGCCCTGCTCGGAAGACCCTGGATTCACAATATGAGGGAAGCAGAAGGGATCTCACAACCCCACAATACGCTTTGGTAATTTCTACTCTTATGAATAAAATTCAAGTTAAACGTGTTTTATTTGACCCAGGGAGCTCAGCCAATATTATTCGATCGAGGGTCGTGGAGCAGCTTGGCCTACAGGATCAGATCATACCCGCAACTCGGGTTCTCAACAGTTTCAACATGGCAAGCGAAACAACTAAAGGCGAAATCATTTTACCAGTAAACGTAGTTGAAATATTCAAGAAACCAAGTTCCATGTAATCGAGGGCGATATGATACAACGCCCTACTCGGAAGACCCTTGATTCACAATATGAGGGAAGTCCCTTCAATCCTTCACCAAATGCTGAAATTCCCGATGCTGGATGGAGTAAAAATGGTATATGGGGAATAACATGCTGCAAAAGAAATGTTCGCGGTCGATGAGGTGATACATGTATCGGCGCTTTCGTCAACAAAGGAATCGCGGACCACAGGAAAATAGGAAGCTAAATAGAAACCACAGCCACCAGCCTCAACTCAGTCGGAGAAACAGGGAACGGACGAGGACGACGACTACTGGATCCCTCGATCCTTCATAATCCCTGAGGATTCCGACGCCACCAAATCGACAGTCGAAGAGCTGGAATAAGTCATACTAATCGAGTACTTCCCCGAGCGAAAGGTATACCTTGGCACGGGGCTAATCCCCGAGCTCAGGGAAAAACTTATTAAATTTTTTATCAATAATATGGATTGTGTTGTTTAGTCCCACTTAGATATGACACGGATCCCACCGGAGATCACAACACATCGATTGAGCCTGGACCCAAATTTCAGACCGGTAAAGCAAAAGAGAAGGCCCCAGTCCGAGGTAAAGCATGCATTCATCAAGGACGAGGTAACCAAACTTCTCAAAATAGGATCCATTCGGGAAGTAAAGTATCCCGAATGGTTAGAAAACGTAGTCGTATTCCCTAAAAAGGGGAACAAACTCAGAATGTGCGTAGACTATACAGATTTAAACAAATCATGCCCCAAAGACTCTTTTCCTCTGCCGAATATCGATCGCATGATCGATGCCACGGCTGGCCACGAGATCCTTAGTTTTATCGACGCCTACTCCAGGTACAATCAAATTCAAATGAACCTAGAGGATCAAGATAAGACTTTGTTCATCACTAAATATGACACCTATTGTTATAATGAAATGTCGTTTGGGCTAAAAAATGCTGGTGCTACTTACCAACGCCTAGTGAATTGAATGTTCGAAGAACAAATAGGTAAATCAATAGAGGTCTATATTGACGATATGCTAATTAAATCCCTACGCGTAGAGGACCATTTAACACATTTGCAGGAAACCTTCAATATATTGAAAAATACAACATGAAGCTCAATCCGAAGAAATGTGCATTCGGGGTCGGTTCGGAAAAGTTCCTTGGATTTATGGTGTCAAATCGGGGGATCGAAATCAACCCCGATAAAATCACGGCAATCAAAGACATCGCAGTCGTGGACGGAGTTAAGGTCGTACAAAGATTAACAGGGTGGATAGCCACCCTAGGTCGGTTCATCTCGAGGTCTTCAGATCGAAGTCACAGGTTCTTCTCACTGCTCAAAAATAAGAACAATTTTTCTTGGGCCTTGGAATGCCAATAGGCATTGGAAGAATTAAAACGGTACCTCTCGAGCCCACCACTTCTCCATACACTGAAAGCGGACAAACAACTCTACTTATACTTGGCGGTCTCGGAAGTCGCGATAACTGGTGTCCTAGTTTGAGAGGAGCAAGGTACGCAATTTCCTGTTTACTATGTTAGTCGAACTTTAGGCGAGGCCGAGACCCGGTACCTACACTTAGAAAAGTTACCGCTTGCTTTAATAAGCGCCTCGAGGAAATTAAAATCATATTTTCAATGTCACCCAATTTGTGTGGTGACCACTTATCCTCTTTGCAATGTTTTGCATAAGCCCGAACTCTCGGGCCGATTAGCCAAATAGGCCGTCGAAATCATGTATGATATCGAGTATCAACCCCGAACGACCATCAAGTCTCAAATCTTAGCAGACTTCATGGCCGACTTTACGCCAGCCCTCATACCCGAAGTTAACGAAGTTAAAAAGGAACTTTTATTAAAAACGGGTACATCATCGTGGGTATGGACCCTTTTCACAGACGGTGCTTCGAACGTGAAGGGGTCCAGACTAGGCATCATTTTGAAGCCGCCCACGGGAAACACAATTAGACAATCTATCAAAACTTATAAGTTGACTAACAATGAGGCCGAGTATGAGGCCATGATCGCAGGTCTCGAGCTAGCAAAGAGTTTGGGAGCAGAGTTCATCGAGGCCAGATGTGACTCCCTACTTGTGATAAACCAAGTCAACAGAACCTTCGAGGTTCGATAAGATCCAATGCATAGGTATTTGGACAAACTAAAGGTAACACTACATCAGTTTAAAGAAGGGACCCTGCAGTATATACCTCGAGAACAAAACAGTGAGGCCGATGCCCTTGCAAATTTCGGGTCATCAGTTGAAAATGATGAAATTAGCTCGGGACTGTCGTACAACTTTCAAAGTCAGAGATCGAAGAAGGCCACACCGAAATAAACTCCACAAGCCTAACTTGGGATTGGAGAAATAAATATATCGAGTACCTAAAAAACAGGAAACTCCCATCGTATCCTAAGGAATCGAGGACTCTACGAACGAAGGTTGCATGATTCATATTGGCTGAAGATGGAACACTATATAGAAGAATGTTCGATGGACCGTTGGAGATATATTTAGGTCCCAGGGACACCGATTATGTCCTACAAAAAATCACAAGGGCACTTGTGGAAAACATTTCGGTGCCGAATCATTGGTCACAAAGTCATCAGAGCAGGATATTATTGGGATACTATGGAAAAGGATAATAAGGAATTCGTTCGAAAGTCAGACAAGTGATAAAGATATATGCCGATGATCCACCAACCTGGAGAACAACTCCATTCAGTCCTATCCTTATGGCCGTTCATGAAATGGGGAATGGATATCGTCGGCCCTCTATCATTGGCACCAGATAAATCTAAATTCATTTTATTTATGGCTGACTATTTTTCTAAGTGGGTTGAAGCACAGGCCTTCGAGTAAGTCAGAGAAAAAGATTTATAGACTTCATTTGGGACCACATTATATGTCGGTTCGGGATGCCTGCCGAGATCGTAAGTAACGAAATTTCTGAAAGACCACAAAATAAAAAGGATCTTGTCGACGCCATATCATCCTAGTTGTAACGGTCGGCTGAATCAACGAACAAGACCATCGTTTATAATCTAAAGAAAATACCGAATGACACCAAGGTAAAATGGAGAGAAATATTGCCCGAGGTCCTCTAGGCATATCGAACAACATCAAAATCTAGTACGGGGGCAACGCCGTTCTCTTTAGTTTACAGTACTGAAGCTCTAATCCCGGTCAAAGTTGGAGAACCAAGCGTCAGGTTTCGACATGCAACGAAAGAATCCAATCACGAGGCTATGAGCACAAGTCTCGAATTGCTGGATGAAAAACAGGGAGCTGCCCTTGTTTGAATGGCCGCACAGAAGTAGCGGATTGAAAGATACTACAATCGAAGGACCAATCTTCGACATTGTTAAATCGGGGACTTAGTTCTGAGAAAGGTCACCCTCAATACTCGAGATCCTAATGAAGGAAAACTTGGCCCAAATTGTGAAGGACCATATCAAGTTCTCGATATTGTCGGAAAAGGATCCTACAAACTTGGCACGATGAATGGCGAGCAATTACCAAATAATTGGAATATATCGCTCCTCAAACGATATTATTGCTGAGGTATGACCTTCTCCATTTTCATTTATATTTTATACTAACTTGTTGCAGGTGTTCGATCGAAGATATCGAAGCTTTCTCCAAACACGAAGTCCTTACGTATGAAAGCACGTGTTGCACTCTTTTTCCCTTAGACCGATTTTTATCACAAATGGGTTTTTCCGGTGATGTTTTAACGAGGAAACCATTGTTCATGCTAACTTAGAGAAATTCAATAGTATCTGAGGCTTCTTTACCATCAACCTCGAATACTGGGGGGCATCACCCTCGGATGATTTTAAGGAAAATACTTCGTGTCAATAGGGTCTCGATAAGTAAATTTTGTAAAGGGCCAAACGGTCGAATGAACCCTGTCCATGTAGATTACTCGAGCCCTAGTGTCAAAATATGTACGCATGTATGATCTATTGAAAGAAGTATTTTTACTTTACCAGATTTTCCATGCCTTAGAGAAATTTCTACTTTACAATTTCTACTTATGATCTATTGCAAAAATTGACTCAAGGGTCGATCGCAACTAAAATTCGAACAATTAACCCCGTACTCGGGGACTGCCGCCCAAAAATCGACATGATCAAATTATCAAACCTCGAGATCATAAGACCTTAAAAGGGAAATCCTCGATTTTATAGGCCAAGTCCACCCCACTCGGGGACTGACACTTCGAATAAGTTCGAAGTATAATCTGGGAATAAACCCAAAAAGGGAAAATCCCAAGGCTACGGCCAAACTAACACGGTTCGGAGACGTCCGAATTCCGTAATGAAAACAGGCCTTCGAATAATTTTATAAACAGGTTAAAAAAGGCTACCCTCGGCAAAATAATACGTATTGTTACACTCGAATCTCAACTTTTATTTATCAAATTCTAAACAAATATCGTCAGTAAAAGTAGATTATACTCGGAATATATGTTGTGACTAGAAATATATCAACGAGACCAAAAAGAGTTAAAGGAGATATAAGGAAGACAAAAGATAATAGGAATATCTACCTCCTCACTTAGTTTTAAAAATAGTAGACTAGTGATTTCATACTAACCTAGCTAATTTTATTATTTAATAATTATGGTATCAAATCAATTTATGCGTACCTCGACTAATTACATCAGCTAGCTTAATTTCTAGCACACGAACCTAACTAACTTAAAATCTTAGTACTTCACCATTGAGATTGAGGGACACTAGGCTATAAGAGTTCACAAGAGCCTCAAGAATGGGCTCCGAGCAGTTCTTGCACCGGAGGAGGTTAATGGCCTTGTCTTTCAGCCGGCCAAGAATTCAACAGTTTTAGAGAGTATCGAGTGTAACAGAGTGAGTGAGTGAGTGAAAGAGGAGAATAGTGATAACATTAGCAGTTATTAGAAGGTTCAAAGTCTGTTCGAGGGGATTTAGGGGATGGGTTTATATAGTAGCAGATTTAAACGAACAAACAAGGAAAATTCATCAGTCAAACACAAGAAAGGAAAGAACATCACATGCAATCGAAAATCAGTAAGGGAAAAGGGAAAATATCAAACCCTAGTTGGGTCCAACGGCCTTGAATCAAATCAGTAATGCAAGAATCATTCATTGTAGTGTGTATGTAGACGAAATATCGTCCAAATCTTCAAAAAATCAAGGTAAATCAATCTCGTTCTTGAGAAGTAGTTCTTGCCAAAAATAGGGCAAGAACTAAGTAACACCATAAACACGCGTATAATAGCAGAGTATCACAAAATAGGTAAGTAAATCATGGATTGATTCCACGTTTGGGTTGGAATCGGAGAAGATTGGGGATATGGCGGCTAGGGTTTACCTGTAACGACTCGACCGAGGGCAAAGGATGTTGCGTTTTGACTTTGTCTCCCAGGATCCACCACAGGTTGGGTTTGAGAGCCGTGTGATGGGTGACTATCCAGCACATTTCGCGTTTTGTTCTCTAGTGCGTCGTTCAGCAGTTTGAAGTCGTGAGCAACTTTGTTTCAGGTATTATGACCTGTGGGCGTGGTCGAAATTGAATTCCAGGAAGTTTAGAATTTATTTGGAAAGAAAATTCTCATTTCAGAAGCCTTAAGTTGGAGAAATCAACTAAGATTGGAATTTTGAATAAACGACCTCCGAATCAGGATTTGAAGGTTCCAGCAGGTTCGTATGATGATTTCGGACTTGGGTGTATGTCCGGATCGGGTTTTGGATAACCCGGGAGCGTTTCGGCGTATATTCTGGAAGTTAGCATTTTAGAAGGATTTCATGAATTTGGGCTTGAAGTTCATATCAATGAGGTTGATGTCCGTTTGGGATTCCGAGTCTGGGAATAGCTCCGTATGGTGATTCTGGAATTAGGAGCGCGATCGGAAGTGAATTTGGATGTCTGCAGGTCATTTTGGAGTCATTTGGCTAAAGATAGAAATTTGAAGGTTTTTGGGAAATCCGACCGGAAGTGGAAGTTTTGATATCAAGGTCGAAATGCGATTCTGGAAGTTGGAGCAGGCCCGTAATGTTGAATATGACTTGTGCGCAAAATTTGAGGTCAATCGGACGTGATTTGATAGGTTTCGGCATCGGATGAAGAAGTTTGAAATTCTAAGTTCTTACAGAATTGGATTTGAGTGCGATTCGTGATTTTGGCGTTGTTTGATGTGATCAGATGGCTCGAGCAAGTCTGTGTCATGTTTTGGGACAGGTTTGTGTGATTGGACGGGGTCTCGGGGGCCTCGGGTGGATTCCGGGTGGTTAACGGATCAAAGTTGAAGTTGGAAAAAGGGCTGAAACTGCTGTCATCTGGTGGAACCGCACCTGCGAGGCTTTGACCCTAGGTGCGGAGCCGTAGGTGCGGCGTGGGTGTCGCAGGTGCGAGTGCGGGCTTGGCTTGGCTGGGGACCGCAAGTGCGATGGATATTCCGCACTTGCGAAGTCGCAGGTGCAGACAATGGGACGCAGGTGCGATTTGGGCTGAAGTTGAGGAAAACCGCAGGTGCGAGAGATTTGGTCGCACCTGCAGGATCGCAGGTGTGGAGGAAAGACCGCAGGTGCAGAAATTGACATGGGAAGAATGTTTAAAATGAGAATTTTTGGTTCATTGCCTTCATTTCTTCATGGTTTAGGCGATTTTGGAGAGATTTTCAAGGGAGATTTCACCAAGCATCAAGAGGTAAGTGATTCCTCCTTATTTCCAAGTTGGATACAAGATCATTACATAAGTTTGATATGGGAAATTGTAGGAAATTGGGGTTTTTGAAGAAAAAATCTAGAAAATATAAATTTGGATTTTAGCCACGAATTGAGCATGAATATTTGAGTAAATTACATATTTGATTTAGTAAGGCTATGGGTAGAATGTATCTTCGAGAAATTTCGGATTCCGGGCACGTGGGCCCGAGGGCATTTTGGTCATTTCTCCGAGTGAGGTTGGGAAAATATATATAATTTGAATTTGTATTGAGTATTAGGATGAATGTTCATTGTTTTGCCGTTATATGGTAGTTTCGGAGTGTTGTGCGTCCGTTGGAGTCATCGGAAGGGCTTGGAAGCCGGTATTGGAATTTCGGAGCGAGGTAAGTCTCCTTTCTAACTTTGGAGGGGGGATCGTCCCCTAGGTGAATTAATTCAGTATATGCTATTATCTTCGGGGGCTATGTACGCACGAGGTGACGGGAGTCTGTGCGTAGCTACTATTATGCCATGTCCGAGTAGCCTAGGACCCACTAGCATGCTTTATGTGTGTACCTGTAACCCATCCTGTAACATTAAACTGCTATGTGACTGAAAACGTAATTGAATGTTTAAAAGGAAACTAGAGTTCATATTGTTAACCTTCTAAAAAGAGAATTTGTTTCCGCTGTGAATATATGTGTACCTGGACTGGGTTGTATCATGGAGTATTACTAAATTAGACAAATGAGTTTCAAAACAATGATTTCAAAACCTATATTTCATGTTTCTTTTAAAAAGAATTTTTACCACTTTCCTGAGAAAACCTGCTTCTTGATAAAAAAAATGGGATGTATTATGTGAATGTGTGTACATATGAGCATCTGAGTCGCATGTATGATTCGCGAGCAGGCTAGCCTTATTATTTTTATGTTGATCGCGTCGCATGATCAATTCGCGAGCGGGGAAAATAGATGCATCTATGGTTCGAGCCGGTCGACCCCTTGGCAGTGCACAATTTATTATTGTTGGTCCGCGCCGTTCGACCCTCGGCAGTGCCTGCGCATGATATTTGCTGCGTAGTTGCTATGGTATTTGCCTGATTACTGTCCTGAAATGTTAAATTGTCGACTGAAATGACAAAGACTTAAAGTTATTAAAAAGACTTTTGGAAGAAGTTGTTCCTTCCGTTGATTTATTATTATTTGATTAAATCACCATGTTGATTAATTGTTAATATGACGAAGATATAAAGTGTTAAATGTGAACAAAATTGAAGGATGTTTAAATCCTGTTTTATAAACTGCCTATGATGAACCATGCTTAGTGTTACTCTTGAATATTTTAAATGGACCTTTAGCAAGTGTCTAATTTGACCTCTCTTCACTACCTCTCTGAGGTTAGGTGGACGACTTACTGAGTACACGTTTTTTTTATACTCATGCTACACTTTTTATGCATTTTATTGCACAGGTACTTTCATAACAATGTGGAGGACCCGGAGACTTAGGCGAGCTGCATCATCCGGAGGCGATCTGCAGCTGACAGAGTCACATTCATACTGTATCTATTTCATTTTAAATTTTCTTGTCCAGTTGTATTTCGGACAGGCTTTGTAATGATTATTGAATTCTTAGAAATAGCTCATGTACTCATGACACCGGGTTCTGGGATATGTATTGGGATGTAATTGCTTAAGTGAAATCTTTAAATCACCGTTTTTGAATTAACAGACTTTTATTTGATTATCATGTAATAAAGTGAATGGAAATGTTTTCATAAATGTTAAAAACCGGAAAGTTATTTCAATTAATTAATGATTTAACTTGCCTGACATTGATGTCCAGCGCCATCACGACCTTAGGGATTTTGGGTCGTGACATTACCAGAGGTGGGTTGAGAGATGAGAGAATAATGAAGCGACTGGGCAGGGAGAAATGGGTCTTTAGGGTTGATGTTTTAGACTTCAATACCACACAAGAAGATAGGTTACTTTGTGTGGTACCCAATTTTCGAGTGCTGTCTCAGTAGAAGAACCTGGTTCTTCTTGGTGTTCAAACTACTACTGTTGCGGAATAATAAAAAGCAGTAAAGTAAAAACACAGAGATTTTTACGTGGAAAACACCTGGCTCAAAAGGTGAAAAAACCACGACCTACTCCTCAGTAGGATTTTCTCAAACTCTTCACTAAAACTCTGAGCCAAACAGACTTACAAAATAAACTCTTTTGTAATCCTAGGACTAACTCTAATCCCTTTGTAGTAACTAGCCCCTAGCTAATTTCTACACACCTCAAGTTAACTCTAACTTGAACAATACGTACCTATTACAATTGCTTCTATGAAAGCTGAAAGATACAATATTAAAACTCCTACTACAATCAACTAGACTCAATAATCAATCAGATGGAACTGGTTCTTCTAGTTGAACTGTAGCCTTTGCATCGCACAATGATTCTGCTAGCAAAATAACTCTGGGAACTTTGCTTTCAGATTTTGATTCACTTCAGCTTTTGTGCGTGTAGAATTCCAGCAGAAATACATCAAGTATTTATAGAGTCAGTTGTTGAGCTTGTCGTCCAATTCTAGTTCAACTCTACCTGGGTGAACCTAATTCGTACCAAACTCAATTATTTTGTTACTTTCCTTGCTGAATTCGACTTCAATTATCTCATCAGTTTGCAACCTTTTCCCATTAGGAGACAATCTCTTGGTTCATTGATATTTCACATTCACAAATATCTCCTATGCATATACGGTTCATGTGCCAGCTCATCAGTTCAAGATGTGTGCTCTGATAGATCTGGTTCAATTGGTCAGCCATTTTTCAATCTTCAAAACTATGCAGTGACATGGGTCAACAAATTCCCCATTTTTGATTATGACAAACTCTGTGCTTAATCATGTATACCCTTCAAACACTTTGTATGGTTTTAAGCATTAATCATAGAGAATCCAGGTTCATTAGGTTATAAATATCACTTTAAAAAACATTTTGAAAATTTCAGCACATATCTTCCCCCTTTTGGCATCATCGAAAAGTTTGCAAAATGATATACTTACCAGTTTTATTAATTATTACTCATGGCCATTGAGGCAACTGCAGGTGCGAAGCATGATTAATCAACACAAGAAGCCAATAAATGTTACCTAACTAAGAAATTGAGACAAGTCAATATCTAGAAGCAAAATTCATTTATTAGTAACGATAATCAACCACCATATAAAAAAACAAAAACAAACCAACCATGAGCAAAAAAAAGAGTAAAAAGAACTGAAACTGAATAACTGGTTTAAAATGGGGTTTTGGAAGCTCTGGAAAGCCTAAGGATGGGAAGGTTCATAGGAAGTTGTGGTCTTGGATTGTAGGAGAGACAACATCTGCTGAAGAACACCCTCGTTCTTTTCTTTCTCCTTTGCTAATTCAGACTTAAGAGCATCCCGCTCAACCTCAACCTCAATCACACGAGACTGCAAATGAAGGATCTCTGTATCCTTAATCTCGTTTTCCTGCACCAGAGTTCTAACTTTGCTGTTGACTGGTTGCTTCCTAGATGAACCAGGTTCATCCACAGGAACATTGACATTGTAGTCACATGTAAGCAAAGTTTCCTTCCCAAAATAGTCTTTGGCAATAGCTATCTCAGCCTTCTTTTACTGGAACCCCAAAATGTGCAAGCATTGCTGTCATAATGAAGCCATAAGGAATTACGTGTGCTTTGGTTCCATTCACCACTCTGTTNAACTCGAAGAGTAGCTTGTGCTCTGGCTTCATTTCACTCTTGTAAACCGGCCTGGGTTCAATCTCATTCTCACTATCACTAAAGAACCTGGTGATGTTGATTGCTGAGGCCATCCCATCTAGACAAGGCTATCTCTGCCTTGTGTAGTCCTCATAGCCCTCAGCTGGTATGTTCAGAATAACACCCAGTTCTTTAACATAAAAGGAAACTTCAATTCCTTTGACCATAGAATTGACCTTGCCTTCCTTGACAATGGCATTCCCCATAAATTCTACCAACTCAGATCTTGCCAGCTTGCCTTCCATGCGAAGGACCAGGTCCTTCCAGCCTTGCACCTCTAGAGTTTCCATCAGATATTGCATTCCAGGCTCCTCTAAATCCTTCACCAACTTACCCTTCAGTATTGTTCTTTTTCCAAACATAGTAACTCTGTCAGTCACCTCTCCAATTTACTTCTCCTCCTCTCCACTCCAATCTGCATCATCATCCTCAACAATTTTCACTTTCTTTGGCTTGGCCCTGGTCTTCTTAACAGATCTTGTTGGTGTGACATACATTCTAGCTGATTTCCTTAAAGAAGCCTTAGCCTTTGTGGGTTTTGGTGTCTCAGCCACACCTAGAGCAGGTTGCTCCTCCTGTTGGACCAGGTCCAACCCAGTCTCTTCAATCTCAATAGCCTCAACAGGCTCTCTAACTTTTGTTTTTCCTTTTGCTGCCCTCTTCTTCTTTCTCTCCTTCAGAGCCTTTTCTAATTTATCTTCTTCATCTTTCATAGTGCTACGAGTAGCTCTTACTTTTGGAGCAGGAACATCAGCAACTTCAAAAAAATTCTTTTCTTCGAAGGAACTGGTTACCTTCTTGGGTTTCTGACTCCTTCTTCTCTTGGGGTTATAAGACTCCCCCAGTTTCTTCAACCTTTCAGCCAATGTTTCTTCCCCCGATGAACCAGGTTCATATGTTCCTTTCTTCATTCTTGCAAGACCTGCTGCAGCTTCCTCAACTATGCTTCCCCCTAAATCAGTGACGTTTTCTCCAACAGTTTCAGGAATGGGTGTATTTTTAGGGGATGATTTAATTTCTGGTGATTCATAACTGTAAACGGATGGAGAATTGGAGACAGATTCAGAATGTCCTCCATCATAATCACGATTAGGTAAGGAATTAGACGAAGAAGCTGGTGGTGGTGAAGATATTTTTATGTATTGTTAGGAGGAAAGGACGAGTTGCAAGTTTTGGGTTGTGTAGTATGAGTTGAACTTGGTTTGAAGGTAGCTTTATGAAGAGAGGAGTAATTATTGCCTTTTATAAGATATGGCTATTAATTTTACAACGGGTAAAAAATTTATTCAAGTGGAAGTCTAATAGTTGTAGGACTGTCATTGATTTGAAGGTTGAGAGTTCCCTATTTCTAGGCTAATGTGACTCCTTAGAACGGGTTCATTTATGGATTAGTACAAAGACATAGGAATAAACCAAATATAGACAGAATCCTGCTCTTGTGTGACTGTAATTGAATTAAAATATAGAGAAGAGTACGTACCTTGTCAGTCAGATGAATCAGCATAGATGAACCAGGTTCATCCTGTTAGAAATCTTTAAATTTCCTCAATTTACAAAGATAGATAAACATTATTAGTATCCAGGGAATCATATTAATACATGGAACAAGAGTATGGAAATAAAGACATGATGCTGAGCAATTATTAATATGATTAAGTACCTAATTAAAATTTTCTAGCCAAAAAAGATTCATTTATATAAAAAAAAAATTCTCAATCAGGTGATCTTAATCATCCCTAATTTCAGCTTGTTTCTCTCAAAATGCTCCCTACTAAGTGCTTTAGTGAATATATCAGCAATTTGATGATCAGTAGCACAAAATTCGATTGAGATCATTCCTTTTTCATAGTTATCCCTTAGGAAATGGTGTCTAACATCTATGTGCTTAGTCCTTTTGTGATGAACCGGGTTATTCGTCATACTAATAGCACTAGTGTTATCACAAAAAATAGGAATGCATCCCATATCAATACCAAAGTCCATGAGTTGTTGCTTGATCCATAACAACTGGGCACAGTATGAGGCTGCAGCCACATATTCAGCCTCAGCAGTAGACAAGGCTACTGAATTTTGTTTCTTGGTAGCCCAAGACACAAGGCATGAACCCAAAAAGTGAGCCATACCTGAAGTACTTTTCCTGTCAACCAGGAATCCTGCATAATCAGCATCAGCATATCCTACAAGGTCGAAATTACTACCTTTAGGATACCAAAGGCATAAATCAGTGGTGCCTTTCAAATATCTTAAAATTCTCTTTACTGAAGTAAGGTGGGACTCCTTTGGATTTGCCTGAAACCTAGCACAAAATCCCACGCTGAACACAATATTAGGTCTGCTGGAAGTGAGATATAATAGAGACCCAATCATCCCTCTATATAGCTTCTGATCAACAGATGAACCAGGTTCATCCACATCCAATTTTGTAGTTGTGGCTAAGGAAGTGTCTATTTCTTTTGAGTCTTCTATTTTAAACTTCTTGAGCAATTATTTCACATACTTTTGTTGGTGGATCATTGTTCCATTTAGATTTTGCTTAATTTGCAAGACTAAGAAAAAGTTTAGATCATCCATCATACTCATCTCAAACTCACTTCCCATTAGCATAGCAAATTCCTTGCTCAATTTTTCAGAAGTCGCCCCAAATATGATATCATCCACATATATTTGCACAACCAGGAGATCCTTACCCTTTTCCCTTAAGAACAAGGTACTATCAATTTTGCCTCGTTTGTACCCATGTTCTAGCAGGAATTTTGATAATCGTTCGTACCATGCTCTTGGTGTCTGTTTGAGACCATATAGAGCCTTGTCGAGTTTCTATACGTGGTCAGGTGACTCCTTGCTTTCAAAACCTGGAGGCTGCTTGACAAATACATCTTCCTTCAGATAGCCATTTAGAAAGGCACTCTTAACATCCGTCTGATGAAGAGTGAATTCCATGTGTGCTGCAAATGCTATAAGAAGTCTGATTGCCTCCAGTCTTGCCACAGGTGCAAAGGTCTCATCATAGTCAATTCCTTGTTCTTGACTATATCCTTGAACAACTAATCTTGCCTAATTCCTTGTAACAGTTCCATCCTCATCAAGCTTGTTCCTGAAGACCCACTTGGTTCCAATTACTGATCTATCTAGTGGCCTGGGTACCAAGTTCCATACTTGACTTCTTTCAAACTGATTCAGCTCTTCTTGCGTGGCATTTACCCAATCAGCATCTTGTAGGGCTTCCCCAATGTTCTTTGGTTCGATCATGGATAGAAAGGCATCAAACGCACACAGATTTTTCAAGGATGATATTGTTTTGATTCCGGATCCTAAATCGGTTATGATGTTCTCAAGAGGGTAAGAACTCTAATATCTGTGTGGCTTAAGTACCAGCTGTTCATTACTGGATGATTCCATGGTGTCTTATTGCTGTAGAGTAGGATCCGGGTCAGGTTGCATATGTTGAATTCCCCCTGTCATGATGTTTGGGGTAGTTGAACCTGGTCCATCACCTGTCCACCTTCCATGCTTGCTTCAGTGTGATAACTGCTTCTTCCCAGTCCAAGCTCCTCATCTTCAGGTTCCTGTCTCTCAGCAAGAATGTTAGTTTCATCAAAGACAACATGTATACTTTCTTCTACACACATAGTTCTTTTATTATACACTTTATAAGCTTTACTATGTGATGAATATCCCAAGAATACTCCCTCATCACTTCTGGGGTCAAATTTTCCCAAGGAATATTTGCCATTATTATGTACAAAACACTTGCATCCAAAATCCCTAAGGTGGGATATGTTGGGTTTTCTCCCTTTAAGTAATTCATAGGGAGTTTTCTCTACCAGAGGTCTGGTCATGCATCTATTGATTATGTAACAAGCAGTATTTATTTCTTCAACCCAGAAGTTGTGAGGTAGTTTGCTAGATAGGATCATGGTTCTTTCCATGTCTTTAAGAGTTCTGTTTTTCCTTTCAACAACCCCATTTTGCTGTGGGGTTCTAGGAGCAGAAAAGTTATGATTAACACCATGTTCATCACAGAACTCAGCAAACTTAGCATTCTCAAATTCAGTACCATGGTCAGATCTTATTGATGCTAGTTGATGTCCTAATTGATTTTGAGTTTTCTTGACAAATGAGGTGAACATATCAAATGCTTCATCCTTAGATGCCAGGAATAAGGTCCAAGTGAACCTTGAATAATCATCAACTAGCACCATCACATATCTCTTACCACCTCTACTCAGAGTTCTCATAGGACCACATAGATCCATATGAACCAGTTCCAACGTCCTGGTGGTACTGACTATTTTCTTACTTTTGAAAGAGGACCTTACCTGCTTCCCCCTGGCACATGCCTCACAAACTTTGTCTTCCTTGAACTTAATGTTAGGAAGTCCTACCACTAAGTCCTTAGGGACTAGTTTGTTAAGCTGAGTTAGACTTGCATGACCAAGTCGTTTGTGCCACAGGAGGGGATCACTGTCCAACACACTTAGGCAAGTGAGTTCATTTTCAGATAGTGTGGACAACTCTATGACATAGATGTTATTCATTCTTTTTCCCAGCAAAACAATCTTGTCAGTAAGCAGGTTAATCACAAAACATTTTGGAAGTAAAAGCAATCAGGTTACCTCTGTCACACAGTTATGATACACTGATCAGGCTATATTTCAACCCATCTATTAGATACACATGTTCAATGGATTGTGTATCATCCTTACCTACCTTACCAACCCCAATGATTTCACCTTTCTTTTCGTTTCCAAAGGATACATTTCCTTCTTTGAAACTTTTAAGTGAAAGGAACTGTTCCATGTTCCCAGTCATATGCTTTGAGCAGCCACTATCCAAATACCAAATCCGGTTGCCTCCTCTCACTTGAACCTACCAAAAGAATCAAAGGTTAGTCTTAAGAACCCAAACTAGTTTGGGTCTTTTTCTATGAGAGAATAGATGAATCAAATTTTTCCTGGCCCAATTTGGTAGCTAGTTTTTCCCTTTTACAAACCTCTCATTTCTTCGACAGGCCTGCTCTTTTGCAGTACACTCATATTTGTAGTGCCCAGTCTTACCACAATGGGTGCAGATTCTATTCTTAGGAAGAGTGAGATACTTATTTTTGGGATCCCACTTGGGAAATTGACTTCCAAAGCCAATC
>ML404312.1:0-29614 GCA_005239525.1 Nicotiana knightiana | reverse complement strand
AAAGCACATAAAATGCGAGGTATATAATGCTTAAAATCACGAATTCTAGCCACACATCAGCGAGGAATGTAGACGGGTATAAATTGTGGTTCTCTAGAGTTGTGAAGGGAAAGAACTGAGTGGGCATTTTGGTGGATAGGGAGGTTAGAGGGTCGGTACTAGAGGTTAGACGGGTGAATGACAGATTGATGGTGATTAAGGTAGTATTTGGAGGGAGCACTCTGAATGTCATTAGCGCTTATGCGCCGCAAACGGGCTTGGACGAGGAGGTTAAAAGGCGCTTCAAGGAGGCGCTGGATGAAGTGGTGCGGGGTATTCCGCCTACAAAAAAGCTATTCATAGGCAGGATTTCAATGGTCATATTAGGTCGTCTGCTAGTGGCTATGAAGAACTGCAAGGTGGCTTCGGCTTTGGTGATAGGAACGGGGGTGGTACCTCACTGTTGGATTTTGCTAGAGCTTTTGAGTTAGTGATCATTAACTCTATGTTTCTGAAGAGGGAGGAACATTTGGTTACTTTCCGGAGTATGGTGGCTAAGACTCAAATTGACTATCTCCTCCTTAGGAGGTCTGGTAGGGGGTTGTGCGAGGATTGCAAGATGATCCTGAGTGAGAACCTCGCAACTCAACATAGACTCCTAGTGATGGACGTCGGTATCTTGATGAAGAGGAAAAAAAGGTTTGTACGGGGTCAGTCGAGGATCAGGTCGGGAGCTTTGTCTAAGGATAATGCGCAAGAGTTGGAGGGGCGGCTGACGAATATGGGTGCCTCGAAGAGTGGTGGGGACGCTAACGCTATGTGGACGGTGACGGCGGACTGTATAAGGGAGGCAACAAGAGAGGTGTTAGGAGTTTTGAAAGATTAATCTGGCGGGCACCGAGGCGACTGGTGGTGGAATGACGTGGTCCAAGGTAAAGTGAAAGCCAAGAAAGCGGCTTACATTAAATTAGTAGAGAGCACCAACGAGGATCAGAGGAGAGCAAATAGAGAAAGATATAAGGAGTCTAGGAAGGAGGCAAAATTAGCAGTCACAGAGGCTAAGACTGCTGCTTTTGGTCGGCTTTATGAGGAACTTGGGGAAAAAGGTGGGGAAAAGAAGTTATTTTGGTTGGCCAAAGCGAGAGAGAAGAAGGTTTGCGGCCTGGATAAAGTGAGGTGCATCAAAGACGAGGACGGTCGAGTATTGATGGAAGAGGCCCAGATTAAGCAAAGATGGCACTCGTACTTTCATAAACTTCTGAATGAAGAGGGGGATGAAAATATCGTGTTAGGGAAATTGGGGCACTCCGAGAGTCATCGAGACTTTTGATATTGTAGGCGCATTAAGGTTGAGGAGGTCGTGGGTGCGATAGGTAAGATGATTCGGGGAAAAGCGACCGGACCAAACGAGATTCCAGTAGAGTTTTGGAGATATGCGGGTAGGGCAGGCTTGGAATGGTTGACTGGGTTTTTTAATGTTATCTTCGGGACAAAGAGGATGCCTGATGAGTGGTGGTGGAGTACAATGGTTCTGGTGTACAAGAACAAAGGGGATATCCAGAATTGTAACAACTATAGGGGTATCAAGTTACTAAGTCATACTATGAAAGTTTGGGAGAGGGTGGTGGAAGGGAGGATAAGGAGGGCGGTGTCTATATCAGAAAACCAGTTCGGGTTCATGTCGGGTCGTACTACTACGGAAGCTATCCACCTTATAAGGAGGTTGGTGGAACTATATAGGGATAGGAAAAGGGATTTGCATATGGTGTTTATTGAACTAGAGAAGGCATATGACAAGGTCCCTAGGGACGTCCTTTGGAGGTGTCTGGAGGTGAAATGTGTGTCGGTGGCTTACATTTGGGTGATAAAGGATATGTATGATTGAGCTATGACTCGGGTTAGTACTGTGGGAGGTGACTCAGAGCCTTTTCCGGTGGTTATGAGGTTACACCAAGGATCTACGCTCAGCCCGTTCTTATTTTCTCTGGCGGCGATGGACGCACTAACACACCATATCCAAGGAGAGGTGCCATGGTGTAAGTTGTTCGCTGATGATATAGTTCTGATTGATGAGACGTGAGGCGGAATTAATGGGAGATTGGAGGTATGGAGGCAGGCCCTAGAGTCTAAAGGTTTCAAGTTGAGTAGGACTAAGATGGAATATGTGGAATGTAAGTTCAGCAACGTGACTGGAGAAGCGGATGTGGAAGTCAGGCTTGACTCACAGGTCATCCTCAAGAGAGAAAGTTTTAAGTACTTAGGGTCAATTATTCAAGGAGACGGGGAGATCGACGGGGATGTTACACACCGTATTGGGGTGGGGTGGATTAAATGGAGGTTAGCGTCTAGATTCCTGCGTGACAAGAATGTGCCACCGAAACTCAAAAGTAAGTTCTGTAGAGCGGTGGTTATAACGGCCATGTTGTATGGAGCTGAGTGTTGGCCAATCAAGAATTCACATATCCAAAATATGAAAGTAGCAGAAATGAGGATGTTGAGATGGATGTGTGGGCACACTAGGCTGGATAAGATTCGAAATAAAGATATTCGGGAGAGGATGGGTGTGACTCACGTGGACGACAAGATGCGGGAAGTGCGACTTAGATGGTTCGGACACGTGCGGAGGAGAAGCCTAATGCACCGGTTAGGAGGTGTGAGCGGTTGACTTTGGCAGGTACGAGAGGAGGCAGAGGGCGGCCTAAGAAGTATTGGGGCGAGGTGATCAGGCAGGACATGGTACGACTTCAAATTTCCGAGGACATGTCTCTTGATAAGAACATGTGGAGGTCGAGCATTAAGGTGGTAGGCTAGGGGTAGTTGAGAGTTCTTCCCTCTTTGTAACGGGTAGTCTGATAGAGTTTTGTGTAGGTTTGTTAGCGGTATATATTGTGTTCACATTGTTGTTTTGCATAGTTTTGTGTTATTGTCCTTTCACTTATTCGTTGTTGTTATTTTCTTTCTGGCATCTTTTGTTGTTACATGTCTTTTCTCTTGTTTCTTTTATGATAATATTCTCTCCTGTTGAGAGAGACTCTCGGAAACAGCCTCTCTTTCCTTTTCGGGGTAGGGGTAAGGTCTGCGTACACTCTACTCTCCCCAGACTCCACTAGTGAGATTTTACTAGGTATGTTGTTGTTGTTGTTGTTGTTGTTATGTATAAAAGGACCTAATTATAAGAGTATACTATTACATTATATAGTATACTATAATAGTATATCATTCGAATGAACTGTATATCAAAATTATATATAGTATATCAATTTGGTATACAATACAAATTCTTCTTTTCTAGTTCAACGCAATAAATTATACACTATTGAATAAACCAAAATGGTATATCATATGTTATTTTGGTATATAGAGGATTGGTTCATTCCTTCAAAAAAATGGTGTATACTATTGTAGTTAATTATATACTCTTGAATTAATTATTGAATACCAATACAATATATAATATACTATTTTAGTATATAGTACAAACCTGTCTTCTTTGATAGTTCAACTCAATTTCAACCCAAAATTTAAAAAAAAAAGAAGGACCTAATGGAAAAGTTTAAAAAGGAACAAATTTTAATAATATAGTGTTATATTATATTGTATACTGTAATAGTATATGTTGGAATAAATTGTATATCAAAATAGTATATTTGTATACTATTTGGGTATACAATACAAATCCATCTTCTTCTCTAGTTCAACTATATTTAAACCCAAATTTCTAAAATCTACTATAAAATTTTCACCAAATTGACTAAAACTTTAGATACAACCTCCAATCAACTTTCCGATCAAACCCATGCAGGATCCTATCAAAACAATTAAAACCTCAATCAAACCAAGTTACGAGTTTCAAGTTTCAAGGTCCTTCAATGGTGGATTTAAATATTTTTACAATAAAGCACCGAAAACCAACATCAAAGGTACAATCTACACATCAAAGAACAATAACTAATGAATTTCAACGATAAAACACTAATAAAAAAATCAGATCTGGCATTTTGAACTCATTCATATGGAGTTAAAAAAAATTTCCAGATATGAAATTACATACATTATTTTTATGTGATAATGACTAATAATCAGTTGAAAAGAAAATTATCACAGTGTAGTACTCTTGGCAAAGTTGATGGAGGTTTATGATTGTATTTACATGATTGTGGATCTTTCAAATGAGAAGGAAAGATTATCAGATGGTCAAACAAAACTAGGGATGGGTAGGCTGGTAATTAGTTTTAGTTAGAAAGGTATATATTATAATAAGTTTAACAATGGGAAAAGACATGTAAATACTTTGATGATAATAGGTAGCTTGTGTAGTTTCCTCCAAAATGATGGCCAAAGATCCACATCAATGTATCCATTCCGTTTTTAACTCCAATGTTATGTTTTAATTTTTTTTAGATTCATTTTTTAACACTTACTAGTACTAGTGTTTCAAAAGGCTTTCTTAGGATCGCTTCGGGATTCACCCTCAGGCGGGCACTATCAAAATGCCCTAAGCTTACATATGGGACTTAGTTCTGTGAGATTTACGCCCAAGCGCCTGACTGTGCGCCCAAAATACGCCTAACGCTTGGCGCTCGGGGCTCGCCTAATAGTTCCTAGCGTAAATCATGCATCAAATTCCCTAATTAGTATTATTGACACTAAAAATTATTCAACTAACAATTAATTAAAGTTATATTCATCTACATAAATATGAAGATTGAGAATAACTCAAAATATGATGCACGACAGAAACCTCGTGTATCACAATAATAACAATCGCACGGTAGAAACCTCGTGCCTCCCTATAACAAGTACAATAACAACAATGACAATAATACAAAGTACGGCAAGTAAAGCAACTCAATAACCTTCGATCACGAGAAATGGTAGAACTAATTCACAAGGAATAACCATAATAAAGAATACAGGCGTAATAAGAACAACTCAAAAGGGAAGGAAACAATATGTAACAACGGTCCCAAATTTACGGTTCAACAACAAGGAAACTAACACAAGTCAAATAACTCCAAATAAGGGCAAGTCAACTAAGACATAGGATATATAAGCTTCTTTTAAGTTTGAACAATTACGAAAGAGATACAACCAATTCAATTAAAGGTAGGCAGCGGGAAGATAACCATAACCTCAATTAAGGATGAACAATTACAAAAGGGTTAACTATAACTTTAAATAAAGATAAGAAATTCGGGAAAAGATAACATGGCAATAGAACAGATAACAGTTTCAATTAAGGCGCATATGAATCAAGTAAACAATAAAAGTGGATCATGAAGCAATTAATTCTAATTAAGCAGGTAAAAGTGAAACTAGTAATTAAGGAACGTAATCATAACAAGAACAACTACATATTCAATGAATACCAGGATCTAGGAACCCCAACGATCCAATTTCCAGAAATAAGTCTGAGCACGTACTCGTCACCTCGCGTACACGGACTACAATTAGCATAGAAGACTCAAATCCTAAGGGGTAGTTCCCCTCTCCCCAAGGTTAGGCAAGATACTTACCTCAAATAAGACAAACCAATACTATAAAATGAACTTCTCGGATGAAATGACCTCCGGACGGCTCAAATCTAACGAAATAACTTCAAAGCACAAATAAAACTCATAAGAAACTATTCTGGATCATAAAGTCTCAATCTTTATCAAAATCTAATAATCGACCCAAAAGTTGACCCCCGGGCCCGTACCTCTAAACCCGACAAATTTCACAAAATTCGAACACCCATTCCGATACGAGTTCAACTATACTAAAAGTATCAATTTCCGATACCAATTCGTCCCTTAAATCATGATTTTTTTTTCATTTTGAAAATTTTCTTCAAAAACTACCATTTTCCTCAACACAAAATACAAATTAAATGATAAAATGAAGATAAAATCATGGAATAAAATAATTCTAGGTGAAGAACACTTACCCAATCGATTTTCTTGAAAAACCCACAAAGAATCTCTCAAAATCAAGCTCTACAAGTCAAGATATGATAAAAATAGCCTAATCCTCGATTTGAAGATCTTATATTTTGCCCAGGTCTTAATGCATCACGAACGCGGAGAAAGGATCGCACTCGCGAATAAGACAGATGAGGCTGCCAAGAAAACCCTTCACGAATGCGAGTGAAGGGACGTGAACGCGAAGAACAAGGGACAGGAGCCTATGCGAACACGTAGGGGAACACGCGAATGCGAAGAGTAATGACCATCAGTGTTTAGGGCCTGGTTTCTACTACGCAAATGTGGAAGGGAGGATGCGAACGAGAAGAAGAAAATGTGAATGTCACGACCTAAAATCCCCCCGAAGGATTCGTGATGGCACCTAGTCTCTAAAACTAGGTAAGCCTAACAATAACTGAAATAACGACAATGTTTGCTAATATCGAACAATATCGAAATATAAATCTCTATACAATTTACAATCCCAAAACCGGTAGCACAAGTCATAAGCCCTTCTAGGAGTAATTATACATAATGAATACATCACTGTTTCGGAATAAAAGGAAACAATGGAAATAAATACAACAAAAGGTGACTTCGGAGCCTGCGAACGCCCAACAGGTGCACCTTGAAGTCTCCAGCCTCACCAATCATAAGTCTTAACCAACTCGATCCGAAGTACCTGGATCTACAAGAAAAGATGTACAGAATCGTAGCATGAGTACACCACGGTGGTACCCAGTAAGTATTGAGCCTAACCTCGGTAGAATAGTGACGAGGCCAGGTCAAGACACTTACGAATATATATATAACCTGCAGGATTTAACCTAAATCTAACAAGAAAGGACTAACAAATTAATACAATTAGCAGAGGGATATAAAATTGCAAACAGTAGTAACAATAAGAGGAAAACACGAATGGCAACGAGAATTAACCAAGTAATTAAACAACAATATAGTTGGGGGTTCGGATGAAGCGTAAATGAGTTCAAGTAGAGAAAATAATGTTAAATCAACCAATCAAATCGTTTCTAATACACAACTTCAACAATCCCAATCCTCGTAATCTCATATCATGATCATAACTTCCAAACCTTTAACACACATGGCACCTTGTGCCCATATATTTTCATTTCACTTTGCGCGATAAAATCCACGTGCTACTCAGTATATCATATTCGTGTCACATGCTAATTAAGGTGTTCAAAATATTCCATTCATATATCGTAAAGTAATAATACAGTTTCTAGACCAAGTAGGGAAATCAATGAGAAAGATGAGTTTATTTTAGAAACTATTTGAGTGAAGAAAATAACATTTTCAAATAAAATACAACACTGAATAAGTTATTGAATTTAATAGAATTTATTAAATTTAAATGTAATAAGGATTTCCTTTTTAAGTGAAATAAAAACCTCAGACAGGTTAAGGATATAAAATTGAGAAATCAATTGAAATAAAATATAACAACTAGTAGAAATAGTAAATACTGAAATATACGGAGAGTCCTAACTTAGAAGTCACACAAGGTAGCACGATATTAACTCTTTTATTTTAAATCGCTATATTACTAACAACTCAGCAGGACATGAGGTAGTGACTCAACGTAGTAAATTCACATTAAAAATCAATTTACCAGAATAATAGTATTAGGAAAAGAGCTCAGGAATGGCAGCAAGGAAATAAGTCAATGACAATAACTCGATCTCCAGAACACAATGACAAACCAGAAATACATATTATCAGAGTCTCGTACAAAGTAACTGAAGCCAACACAATAAAACAGGGAATACCAAAATACTAGATATGTTGCGGCGTGCAACCCGATCCCACATATAATATCAATATCATAAGTCACCCTTATTCCACCATATCAATTCACCCTTATTTCACCTGTTGCGGCGTGCAACCTGCTCCTACCGTATAATATCAGTATCATAACAATGAACATAATATGTTGCGGCGCACAACCCGATCCCACCATATAATGTCAATATCATAATTCACTCTTATTTCACCATAACAATCCACCATTATTTCACATGTTGCGGCATGCAACCCGATCCCACCGTATAATATCAATATCACAATATAAATATCCTCCCTTATTCCACCACCTTCCTTATTTCACCTGTTGCGGCGCGCAACCCGATCCCCCGTACAATAATTTAAATCAACAACAAAAATTCAATAACTAAATTTACCTGAATTTATACAATCAAGGGTATGAGTACACGGCAACAAGGGGACCACGTAAAATCAAAGGAATACAATAACTTAGAAAATGACAAGAGTTGTAAGGCATGTGATAACTAAGCAGGCAATCACAACAGTTTGGACATGTAGCAGATATGCACATAGTCATAGAAGAACTCAACAATTAAGAGGTACTAAGACAACAAGGAACGCAATAACTTCATCTAAGGTATAAGCGAGCCAAATAAAAAGTAGGAGGTACAATAAGTTCTAACAACGACAACTTGAGCATGTAAGAGTAGCCTAGCAACGAGATACCTCATGTTATGAAAATTAAATCAAAGGCATGGGGAAAGACTAGACAATCTACACTAGTCAATACCACATATAGACCATGTACTCACTCTTCACCATGCATATACGGCTTTCACATAACAAGATGGCATAATTAACTCAATTCCTAAGGGGTGGTTTTCCTCACACAAAAGTTAGACAAGATACTTACCTCAATTCGGCCAACTCAATACTCAATTTAGCTTTTCCTTTACCAATTTACCACTGCTCGGGTCAATCTAGTCAAAGACGACTTGGATACGTCAACCAATGCAAGAGAAAATAATTTCAATTAACAAAGCTATGATTCTTATACAATTTGCAAAAAAAATCAACAAAAGTCAACTCTCCGGGCCTGCACCTCGAAACCCGATAAAGTTATCGAAACCCAAACACTCATTCCGATACGAGTTCAACCATATTAAAATTATCAAATTCCGATACCATTTGGTCCTTCAAATCATCATTTTACATTTTGAAAGTTTTCTTCAAAATCCCCACTTTTCCTCAACCCAAAACACTAATTAAAAGATAAAAAAAAAGATAAAAACATGGAATATAATAAATTCTAGGTGAAGAACAAAGAATCGCTCAAAACCGAGATCTACAAGTTAAGATATGATAAAAATCGCCTAACCCTCGATTTGAAGATCTTATATTCTGCCCAGATGATAATGCATCGCGATCGCGGACCCACACTCGCGATCGCAAAGAAGAAAGATGAAAGCTTCCAACATCTTTCTAAGTGAACGCGACAGCGAGCTTACGAACGCGGTGAACAAAAACCCAGACCTTTGGCGAACGCGAAGAGAAATCACCTGATGCCCTAAATCCACCTTAACTCTACGCGACCGCATACCTGTGAGCGCGAATGCGAAGGAAAAGATCTTCCAACCTACGTGAACACGAGCCTCCCTTCGCGAATGCGAAGGGAAAATTGTTGTCTGCCTCCAAATACACTACGCGAATGCGATCACTTCATCGCAAACGTGATGAAGAACACCAAACCCCAGCAGAATCAGCAGTCCAAAATGGGAGGAATTGACCCGTAGCCCATCCAAACACACCCGAGGTCCCCGAGACCCAATCTAAACAAACAAACAAGTTCCATAACCCAACACAGACTTTCTCTAGGTCTTAAATCACATCAAACAACGTCGAAACTATGAATCGCACCATGAATCAAACTTATGAACTTTCAAATCTTTCAACTTCTAAAACTCGTGTCGAACCCTATCAAATCAACCCGGAATGATGCCAAATTTTGCAGAGAAGTCCCAAATGATATAAAGGAGATGTTCCAACTCTTGGAATCGTATCCCCACCCCGATATTACCAAAGTCAACTCTTGGTCAAACCTCTCAACCTTCCAAAACTTTAACTTTCCAATTTTTGCCAAATATGCTTCAAATTACCCCACGGACCTTCAAATCCAAATTCGGACGCACGCCTAAGTCCAAAATCACCACCCGAGCCTATCGGAACCATCGAAACCCCAATCCAAGGTCAAATACTCAAAGGTCAAACCTAAGCTTCTCAAATGAGAGTCGCTTCTAAAAATTCTTTTCGAATTTTCTCAAAAACCCGAACCGATGATGCACACAAGTCATAATACACGGTGTGAAGCTACTCGTGACCTCAAACTGCCGATCCGGACGCAATTGCTCAAAATGACCAGTTGGGTCGTTACATCCTCCCCCACTTAAACATATGTTCGTCCTCGAACATGCCCGGAGTCGTTCCAAAGACACCATACAGCAAATCACCGCATGAGCTCACCATACATACACCCAGGGGTGATTCCCCCTCACCCAAACCTATATATGATTGACGACGCAATTTAACTGAAGATCTCACTTCATCCTTAGCCCATAACCTTAGGACATAACCCAACCCTTAACATCTGAAATTCATCACAAGACCCGGATCTCGCATCATCACACTGAATAAACCTGAACAAGTTGAATCGAGCCACAATTCCAACCTAGATTACATTTACATGATGTTCCACACAACTCAAATTCCCGTAACAATAACTTCTGACTACCATTGCTGCCCAAATAACATTCTAGATGTTGGCAATACACTTCACATTAAATAGAACCTTGTTCCGGACCTCCACAATGCTTCCCATGATAAAGAAACATGCGGAAACCCATAACCTCCCATGAAGTCAACAAGCCAAGAATCTCTCCCGTCCCTCAAGAGCCATTGCCCAAATCTGAGCGGAAATATCATCATCCTTCCAATCACTCCTCACCCCAAAATGATAGTGCAAATCTCAAATCTAAGAACCTCTTCTCAACCAATACTAGAAAACTAGCTAACAACTCATCACAGAACCACAAAGATTCTCACATAACACGGTCTGTACACCAAACGACAATAACCCAAGCATGAAGCAAAATAGAAGGAAAACAAGGTACAAGGATTTTCTAACAAGTGCAATAGATATAATAACAAAGTACAGTTTCATCAACTTATCCCACAGAGGGAAAATAGAACACAATATAAAAAGAAGTAAAGGGTATCTCACATAACATCCGCTGCGACGTGCAGCCCAGACCCAAATATATCAATCCACATAGGGATACTCTTCGAGCAAAAATGCTCGGGTTCACTGATCACATGAATACTGGTATCCAACATATTAGAGTGCACAAGTATAACTATGAGAAATCAATAGAAATAGAACAACATGGAGGAAAAAAAGCACAACTAAGGTGCAATGAGTAAATCAACATCACAAGGGTCATCTTGCCCATATCGCCATAAGGCCTGAACGGAATTACACATGCGTGGAGAATAATCATACAACCTCACAGCCCACCACATTATAAGATAGTAGCTCATAATATAGGCCAGGGCACAAATAATATCCATACTTCCTGGTAACATAACCATGATATAAACTTCACAAGAGTACTCAAACCTGATCCGATATAAAGTACACATTCTTGTTGGGCTTTCAAATAGCCCCCAAACCAAATCCTGATCATTCCCAAATAGGTAATATCCCTCCCCAAATCCATATCAACCTACCGACAATTTATGTCATTAGTTATCCCATTCTCAACATTTCTTCACAAGCCGCAAACAAGAAATAGTCCGCATATGAGGACATCCAGCCCCAAAACCTTAGGAATACCATAGTTTCCATACACGATCTCAACTAAGCTACCAGAATGGCAGATACACCACTCACACCCTATCATCTTACTGAAGCCCCCATGTAGATCTATTGGCTGTGTAACAAAACCTGAACCTCAAAAAGCTTCAGAACCCAGAAATCACCATGCCACTAGCCACGCATCCGCAAACCAAAACTCAAGGTTCCTTCCTAAAATGTACGCCCTTCACATATGATATCCAATAATGCAAAAATTCTATCAACTTCTGATATCCACCAGGAGACAACCATAACATACAATATATTCCTTATGCCCATAGCAGATAACCGACTCAAGCCGTGGCCGAAACCATCAAGAACTTTCTGAGACCCGCCCGCTCGCAACTAAGCTATCAGGATCGCATCTCCCAACTCAACCGGTAGAAAATTCCCATTCAAAAAGGACCAATTACTTCCATTGGCATGCTTACCCAACACCACAAAGTTGACCCATTTCTTCGAATACACCTCGTCTTTCCTATGGGGTAACACTTCTCCCTGTCGATACACAATGATCCTAACCAAACCCAATGCACAAAATCCTAGCACGAACCACACAGCCCAGAAGCTAATAAATTACCGTATTTCCTCTGAATCACCCCATAATGCCTAAATCAAGATGGCCACGCTCAATAGACCTCCTGTGAATATGAAGTTGTCTCTCTGACTACCATTGACACTGAAATGGTGATCCATTAATGATGCAAAAACATCACAAGCCCCAACATCATCCCATTCAAGATCTCATCTCTCAATCATATGCAAAATTTGGGGAACCTTCCAATACCCTATATATACACATCTCCGACCAAAACTGATGTAACACTCGACGCTGCTATCCAAATACCGCTAGTGAACTCCCTCGCTTGGCGCGAAGCCATAGAAAACAACATCTGATGATCCGCAAAACTAACCTTCACAGCTCGTACAACACCAATCACAAGGTACCCTAAGTCATCTACTAAGCGCACGTCCATTCTCGTGACAGTCAAACTCGCTTCCTTCAATGCCTTGAACGATAAAATGTATCTTCCACTGAGTAGAAATCCCATACGGCCCACATAGTCTCCAATTCCATCAACTATCCTCAAATCAACATCCACCTCGTGACCCTACCATGATCGCGATGACTAGTAAACCAATTAGACCTTCCCAAACTCGTACTTACCTACCAGATGACAGAACTCGCTGCACTTTCACGTGAACAACTGAATAGTCTCTCACTTCCTCCGCATCTTCAGTCTAGACGACACGTTGAGACAATGTTTGAGAATCCATGGGCCCCTCGTAGCCTATCTGCAGCATCACAAACTATTGGCGCATAGCTAATATCGAATGCGCAATATGATATACGAGTGGATGAAAAAGGGGAATAGGATATATGATTCGAGTTGAATCAGTGTCGCACGATAAGGAATGGAAGAGATGGAATTTCCTGATAGTTTTCGTAGGCTCTCGAAGATAAGTACAAACATCTCATGTACCGATCCGCAAGACTCTACTAAACCTGCTTATGACTCGTAGAACCTATGAACCTAGAGCTCTAATACCAACTTGTCACGACCCAAAATCCCTCTGAAGAAGTCGTGATGGCACTTAGTCTCTAAAACTAGGTAAGCCTAACTTTAACTAAAATAATGACAATGTTTGCTAATATCGAACAGTTCTGAAATAGAAATCTCTATACAATTTACAATCCCAAAACTGATAGTACAAGTCATAAGCCCTTCTAGAAGTAATTATACATAATGAATACATCACTGTTCCAGAATAAAAGGAAACAATGGAAATAAATACAACAGAAGGTGACTTCGGAGCCTGCGAACGCCCAACAGGTGCGCCTTGAAGTCTCCTGCCTCACCAATCATAAGTCTCAACCAACTCTGTCACGACCCAATTTCCCACACGAGTCGTGATGGCGCCCAAATACAGGGTTAGGCAAGCCAACATAAATTCTACTAAGTGTTACCCTTCCCATGTTATTAATTAATCCAACTTTTACCAGTTTTAAGCATTTATTTACATGATATTAACCGGTGACATGAAAATAAGACATCTGATACGTGAGTCAAAAGATAAGCATATGTATGAAAATGCAACCCAAAAGCCCAAAATGTACGCACGTGTGTGTCAGGAAGTAGTGTCACGAGTGTCGCGGGCAACTATCAGAATACACCAGAATACATAAATATATACAATCCCATATTCTGAATGAAGTAGACGGGGAAAATAACAAAAGGAAACTCCAAGGTGCTTCCAGGAATCGCCAGAAAAGCATCTCACCGTGAAGTATCACCAACCCCGGTCAATATCTAACACCGGACTGATGATCAGACGTACCAACCTCCGGACCTGTACACTCAAGTACAGAAGAAAAGAAAGTGTAGCATGAGTACCTACATAAATATGTACCCAGTGAGAATCCCGCCTAATCTCGAAGAAGTAGTGATGAGAAGTCGACTCGATACTCACTAAGGTCCAACAGTAATAAAGTAAGCAAGGTGTGAGGAAAACAGTAGGCATGTAAGACAAATAACCAAGTACATCTATATTAGACATCAAATAACAATCCAAAATCCACCAAATGTTGGTATCCGCCGTGGCGTACGGCCCCATCCCATCATGTAATCCTCGCTGTGGCGTACGACCCGATCCCATCCTGCAGTCTAAATATCGCCATGGCGTACGGCCCGCTCCCATAATATACTCTCTCATCAATCGGCCGTGGCGTACGGCCCGATCCCACAATATAATCAATCATCACTCTGTCGTGGCGTACGACCTGATCCCACAATATAGTCAATCATCACTCTGCCGTGGCGTACGGCCCGATCCCATCCTGTGATTATTCTTATCACACTTAAATCAAGACAAGTATCACAACGTTAAAAGACAACAATACCAATCATACAAGTCATATTTAGGCTACAACAGGGAAAAACAATGAACATGATGTGTCCTAACTACCCGGACGAAGCAGTAATAGCCACTACGTACGGACTCTCATCACTTGGTGCGTGCGTAGCCCCCAAACAAGATCACATAGCAATCAAGGTTACCTAGAGGGACAATTTCCCTCTCACGAGGTTAGAAAGGGGACTCACCTCAATAAAAGCACTCCTCGGACCAAGGACCGGATCAAAAGATGTGCCCGAAACTCCGAAACTACTCCTGACGGCCCACAACTAGCCAAACATGATGTAATTGAATCGATTTAAGGTTCAAGAAGAAGAATTAGCAAGAATTCCTAAAATTTAACATCCTTGACGATTCTTGAAATTCGACCCCGGGCCCACGCATTCGGATTTCGAAAATTCTTAGAGGAATAGCTTACCTGAAGCCTAAGGAGCGAAATTATATAATTTATTTAAGAATTCAATGGCTCAAAAGGGGTAATTCACTATGTTTCCAAAAATCCTATTTACAACCCAAAACCTAGGTTTTTCCAAGAATTAGTAGTTGATTTACCTTGTTAATTCATGCATGGAACTAGATAAATGAAAGGAATTACTTACCTCTACCGAATTTGGGTCAAGAGCAGGTTCCTGAAGCTCCTAGGACTCTCTAATGGAGGTGAGATGGTTGAAAAATGAAGAAGACCCGTAATTATGGGCATTTAAATGAGGTTGCCTACAGGGGTTCCGCACCTGCGACCTTGGGACCGTAGGTGCGGTCTCGCACCCGCGAGAAATTGGTTTCCCCTGCGGGAAAGGTCCTGGGACCCTGGGCTCGCACCTGCGGAGTCGTAAGCTGCACCAGCGGTTTCTCTCCTGCGGAAGATTGGTCGCGCCTGTGATGGGGTCGCACCTGCGAAGGGGACGTCCGCACCAGCGGACTCGCACCAACGGTCACACCAGCTGCTATGCATCAGCAGTGATTTTTGCTGGTTTTTGGCCTCGCGCGGGGTCCGGGAGGCACCTGGGCTCACCCAAGCCCCCGTCAAACTATACCCACAAGTCCCAAATCATTATACGGACTTACTCGAGCCTACGGATCACTCATAACATCGCTAAAACTCAAAACTCACCCTCCAAAACCCCTTGAATCAAATTAAGAATTTAAGAAATTCTAGAATTCACCTCATCGCGCCGAACGAGTCTATACTACTCGGAATGACTTCAAATTTTACAGACAAGTCATAAATGACTATACGGAACTATTCTCGGTCCTGAAATTCCGTTCGGACCTCGAAAACACAAAAATGCATCCTAAACCAAAATATGGACTTAAGGAACTTCTTGTTTCAATATTGGGCGCCGAAATGCCCCCGGGTCGTCAGAAACCCAATCCGAACATACGTCCAAGTCCGAAATCATCATACGAAGCTAATGGAGCTATCAGAACTCGATTCCGAGGTCATTTGCTCAAAATGTTAACCGAAGTCAAACTTGACCAAATAGGCCAACCTTAAGGAACCAAGTGTTCCTAAACCACTCAAACCATTCCCAAATCCCGAACCACTCGCTCCCGCAAGTCATAAAGCATGAATAGCCGCTATAGAAGGTTTTATTTAAAGGGAAGGAATCCTATTACGCAAAATGACCGGCTGGATCATTACATTCTCCACCTCTTAAACAAACATTCGTCCTCGAACGGGTCTAGAATCATACATGAGGGGCTGAATAAGTGTGGATATATGCTCCGCATGTCCTCCTCGGACTCCCTGGTCGCCTCCTCNCCACCGGACCTTTACGGTAGAAACTCTCTTGGACCTCAACTGGCGGTCCTGTCTATCAACAATAGCAACTAGCTCCTCCTCGTAGCCCAACCTCTCATCCAACTGAATAGTGCTGAAATCGACCACATGCGAGAAGTAGGCATGGTACCTCCGGAGCATAGATACATGAAAAACTGGGTGAACTCCTGATAAGCTGGGAGGCAAGGCCAGCTCATAAGCAACCTCCCCAACTCGCCTCAACACCTCGAATGGACCTATAAAACTTGGACTCAACTTTCCCTTCTTCCCAAACCTCATAATACCCTTCATAGGCGAAACTTTCAACAGGACTCTATCTCCCTCCATTAATGATACATCACGCGCCCTCTGATCCGCGTAACTCTTCTGTCTGGACTGTGCTGTACGGAGTCTCTCCTGAATCAACTTCACTCTCTCCAAGGCATCCCTCACCAGGTCGGTGCCATATAACTTAGCCTTGCCGGGCTCAAACCACCCGATAGGGGAACAACATCGCCGACCATACAACGCCTCAAATGGTGCCATCTCAATGCTGGACTGATAACTATTATTGTAAGCAAACTCGACCAAAGGCAAGAACTGGTCCCACTAACCCCTGAAATCAATCACACATGCCCTAAGCATGTCCTCCAATATCTGAACTGTACGCTCTAGCTGACTGTCAGTCTGGGGATGAAATGCTGTGCTAAGGTCTATCTGGGTGCCCATCTCACTATGCAATGCTCTCCATAAGGGCGAGGTGAACTGAGGGCCTCGATCTGATTTGATGGACACCGGCACACCATGCAACCAGACTATCACCCGAATGTAGATCTGCGCCAACCTCTCAGATGAATATGTGGTAGCCACTGGAATGAAATGCGCCGATTTGGTCAATCTATCCACAATGACCCAAACCGCGTCCACCTTTCGCGAAGTCCGCGGCAATCCCACCACGAAGTCCATAGCAATGCGCTCCCATTTCCACTCAGGAATGGGCATCTGCTAAAGTAGGCCTCCTGGCCTCTGGTGCTCATACTTAACCTGCTGGCAGTTGAGGCACCTAGTCACATACTCCACAATGTCCTTCTTCATTCACCTCCACCAGAAATGCTGCTTCAAATCATGATACATCTTCGCAGCACCTGGGTGAATAGAATATCGAGAACTGTGCGCCTCCTCTAGAATCCTCTCCATCAAGCCATCAACATTAGGAACACATAAGCGGCCCTGAAGTCTCAGAACACCATCCTCGCAAATAGTAACCTCCTTGGACCTACCCTGAACCACTGTTTCCCGAAGTTCTGCCAAGCACGGATCATAGAACTGTCGGGCCTTAATCTCCCCCAATAACGAAGACTAAGCAACCACATGTGCCATTACTCGATGAGACTCTAAAAGATCTAATCTCACCAAGCGATTGACCAAGGAATGAATGTCCAAGTCTAGAGGTCTCTCCTCCGCTGCAATATAAGCCAAGCTACCCATACTCTCAGCCTTCCGGCTCAACGCATCCGCCACCACATTAGCCTTGCCCGGGTGATAAAGAATGGTGATATCATAATCCTTCAGCAACTCAAACCATCTGCGCTGCCTCAAATTAAGATCCTTCTGTCTAAATAAGTGCTGCAAGCTGCGGTAGTTGGTATAGACCTCACAGGACACCCCATACAAATAGTGCCTCCAGATCTTAAGAGCATGAACAATCGCTGCCAACTCCAAATCGTGCACAGGGTAATTCTTCTCATGAACCTTCAGTTGGCATGAAGCATAAGAAATAACTCTCCCCTACTACATCAACACGCACCCCAAGCTAACGCGTGAAGCGTCGCAATACACCGTGTACCTCCCAGAATCGGATGGAAATACTAGAACTGGCGTTGAGGTCAATGCTGTCTTGAGCTACTGAAAGCTCGCCTCACACTCGTCAGACCATCGAAACGGGGCATTCTTCTGATTCAATCTGGTCAATGGAGCTACAATAGAAGAGAAACCCTCCACAAATCGGCGATAATAACCTGCTAGGCCCAAAAAGCTCCTGATCTCAGTGGCTGAAGTAGGACGCGAACAACTCTGAACTGCCTCGATCTTCTGAGGATCAACCTTGATACCCTCTCCGGATACCACATGCCCCAAAAAAGCCACGGAATCCAACCAAAACTCACACTTGGAGAATTTAGCATATAGCTTCTGCTCTCGCAAGGTCTGGAGCACGACTCTCAAATGCTGCTCGTGCTCCCCCAAACTACGGGAGTAAATAAAAATGTCATCAATGAAGACAATGACGAAGGAATCAATATACGGCCTGAACACCCTATTCATCAAGTCCATAAAGGCTGCCCAAAGGACATCAACAGGAACTCATAATGGCCATACCTCGTACGAAAAGCAGTCTTCGAAACATCTGAAGCCCGAATCTTCAACTGATGATACCCTGATCTCAAGTCAACCTTAGAAAACACACGAGCACCATACAACTGGTCAAAAAAATCATCGATGCGAGGCAAGGGATACTTATTCTTAATGGTAACCTTGTTCAACTGGCAGTAATCAATACACATCCGCATAGACCCATCCTTCTTCTTCACAAATAGAACTGGAGAACTCCACGGCGACACACTCGGTCTGATGAACCCCTTAGCTAACAACTCCTCAAGTTTCTCCTTCAACTCCTTCAACTCTTTCGGAGCCATACGATACGGAGGGATAGACATAGGCTGAGTATCTGGGGCTAAATCAATGCAGAAATCAATATCACGAGCCGGAGGCATGCCCGGAAGATCCGAAGGAAATACATCAATATACTCTCGAACAACTGGCACAGAATCAATCGTCGGAGACTCGGCGGTGGTGTCCCGCACATAAGCCAAATAGGCTAGACAACCATTCTCGACCATATGTCGAGCCTTCAAGAACGAAATAACCCGGCTGGATGTGCTAACTGAATAACCCCTCCATTCCAGCCTAGGAGACTCAGGCATGGCCAAAGTAACTGTCTTGGCATGGAAATAGAGCACGGCATGATAAGGAGATAGCAAATCCATGCCCAGGATAACCTCAAAATCAACCATGTCGAGCAATAAAAGGTCGGCTCTGGTCTCAAACCCACAGAAGGTGATCACACAAGACCGATAAACCCGGTCTACCACCACAGAGTCGCCCACAGGAGTGGACACATATATAGGAGATCCCAAAGACTCTCGAGAAACATCCAGCAAAGGAGCAAATAAGGCTGAAACATATGAATAAGTGGATCCCGGATCAAATAATACTGAAGCCTCTCTACCACATACTGAGATAATACCTGTGATCACGGCGTCTGAGGCCACTGCATCTGACCTGGATGGAAAGGCATAAAACCTGGCTGGAGCACCTGAAGTCTGAGCTCCCCCAGAACGAGCTGGAGCTGATTGACCCCCTCCGGACTGGCCTCCCCCTCTGGGACGGCCCCTGCCAACCTGACCCCACCTCTAAGCGATCGAACTGCTGGTGCTGAAATCGCGGGCTGGTGACTCTGCTGCATGGCCTTCCCCCGGTACATGGGCCAAAACCTCCATGTGTGGACCAGGTTCCCACACTCGAAACAACCCCCTGGCACTACCACTCGCTGCCCTGAAGATGAATCCTGGATGGCCGGAGGGCGACGAGAGCCCTCAGGCATAGCACTGAAATAAGGATCGAAAGAGCCTTGATGATTGGGACAACCACTGGGAGAACCCTGAATAGCTGGGGGCTGATAGGAGCATTCTGGCATGCACTGAACTGGGGCCTAATTGGGACACCTCGGGGACATATGGAGGCCTGCTGGGCCTACTGCCTCCGAACTGACCCCTGCCCCTAGCTGGAGCACCTCTAAATTCACCTGCAAATCTGGCCCTCTTTTCCTGTTCCCTGCTCCTCATCTGGTATCCCTCAATACGTCGAGGTATCTCGACCACAAGTTGGTACAGGGTACCCATCTCTACCTATCGAGCCATGGTGGACCTAATACCTGGATGCAACCTTGCTACAAACCTCCAAACTCTCTCAGCATCGGTGGGTAATATCATAAGAGCATGGCGTGACAGCTCTGAAAATTTGGCCTCGTAATCCGTCACCGACATCTGTCCCTGCTCAAACTGACCCCTCAGCTCTTCTCTCTCAGAGGGTGGAATATATCTTTCCAAGAACATCTGCGTGAACTACTCCCAAGTGATAGTAGGAGAATCGGCTGGCCTGCTGAGAATATAAGATTGCCACCACCTGCGAGCTCTGCCCTCTAACTGGAATGCAGTGAAATCCACCCCATGGGACGCTAGGATCCCCATGTTGTGCAGTCTATCCCTGCACCTATCAATGAAATCCTGGGCATCCTCCCCCCTCACCCCGAAGACTGGAGGGCGTAAGTGGGTCCATCTGTCTAACATCTTATGCTGGTCACCACCCACAACTGGTCTGGGCTTGGGTGCTGCTGATGTAGGCTGGGCACCATCCACGGGTAGTGTACCCGGGGTGGGATGTAATGAAGTTGTCGGACCTGCAGCCTGAGCAGTAGGGTTCTGGGCTCCCCCTCCCACTTGTGAAGTGACAGGGTCTGCTGGAAATAAACCAGCCTGGGACATGGTGTCCATGAACCTAATCATACGGCCCATGGCTGCCTGAAAGCCCGCGCACTCATAAAGTCTACAGGTGCCGTATCTGCTGGGGGCACCTCATCCTGCTCCTCTAATATAGGGTCCTCTGGTGGCGGGACCGGTATAGCTCTGGGACGCCCTTGTTCCCTACCATGGGCAGGTGCTCTACCCCTGCCCCTACCACAGCCTCGAGCGGCGGGGGCGGCACCCTCTCCCGGATCAGGCACATAAGATGCACGCGTCCTCCATATGTAAGGGAATAGAATCATGAATTTAGTAAATCATAGACTGCATGATAGAGTAAGAAAAAGTAGAGGTTTCCTAACACCTTGTAGCCTCCTGAAGATAAGTACAAACGTCTCCATACCAATCTGCATAACTCTACTGGATTCGCCCGGGACTCGTGAGAATTACGTGAACCTAGATTGCTCTCTGATACCACGTTTTCACGACCCAATTTCCCACACGGGTCGTCATGGCTCCCAACAACAGGGTTAGGCAAGCCAACATAAATTCTACTAAGTGTTACCCTTCCCATGTGATTAATTAATCCAACTTTTACCAGTTTTAAGCATTTATTTACATGATATTAGCCGGTGACATGAAAATAAGACATCTGATACGTGAGTCAAAAGATAAGCATATGTATGAAAATGCAACCCAAAAGCCCAAAATGTACCCACATGTGTGCCAGGAACTAGTGTCACGACTGTCGCGGGCAACTATCAGAATACACTAGAACACATAAATATATTCAATCCCATAGTATGAATGAAATAGACGGGGAAAATAACAAAAGGAAACTCCAAGGTGCTGCCAGGAATCGCCAGAAAAGTAGCTCACCGTGAAGTATCACCAACCCCGGTCAATATCTAGCACCGGACTGATGATCAGACGTACCAACCTCCAGAATTGTACAGTCAAGTATAGAAGAAAAGAAAGTGCAGCATGAGTACATACATAAATATGTACCCAGTGGGTATCCTGCCTAATCTCGAAGAAGTAGTGACGAGAAGTCGACTCATTACTCACTAAGGTCCAACAGTAATAAAGTAAGAAAGGATTGAGGAAAACAGTAGGCATGTAAAAAAAATAACCAAGTACATCGATATTAGACATCAAATAACAATCCAAAATCCACCAAATGTTGGTATCCGCCGTGGCGTACGGCCCGATCCCATCCTGCAGTCTAAATCTCACCGTGGAGTACGGACCGCTCCCATAATATACTCTCTCATCACTCTGCTATGGCGTACGGCCCGATCCCACAATATAATCAATCATCACTCTGCCGTGGTGTACGGCCCGATCCCATCCTGTGATTATTCTTATCACACTTAAATCAAGCCAAGTATCACAACGTTCAAAGACAACAATACAATTCATACAAGAATACAAGTCATATTTAGGCTACAACAGGGAAAAACAATGAACATGCTGTGTCCTAACTACCCAGACGAAGCAGTAATAGCCACTACGTACGGACTCTCATCACTTGGTGCGTACGTAGACCCCAAACAAGATCACATAGCAATCAAGGTTACCTAGAGGGAAAATTTCCCTCTCACGAGGTTAGAAAGGGGACTCACCTCAATAAAAGCACTCCTCGGACCAAGGACCGGATCAAAAGATGCACCCGAAACTCCGAAACTACTCCTGACGGCCCACAACTAGCCAAACATAATGTAATTGAATCAATTTAAGGTTCAAGAAGAAGAATTAGCAAGAATTCCTAAAATTTAACATCCTTGACGATTCTTGAAATTTCGACCCCGGGCCCACGCGTTCGGATTTCGAAAATTCTTGGAGGAATAGCTTACCCGAAGCCTAAGGAGCGAAATTATATAATTTATTTAAGAATTCAATGGTTCAAAAGGGGTAATTCACTAATTTTCCAAAAATCCCATTTACAACCCAAAACCTAGGTTTTTCCAAGAATTAGTAGTTGATTTACCTTGATAATTCATGCATGGAACTAGATAAATGAAAGGAATTACTTACCTCTACCGAATTTGGGTCAAGAGCAGGTTCTTGAAGCTCCTAGGACTCTCTAATGGAGGTGAGATGGTTGAAAAATGAAGAAGACCCGTAATTATGGGCATTTAAATGAGGCTGCCTACAGGGTTTCCACACTTACGACCTTGGGACCGCAGGTGCGGTCTCGCACCCGCGAGAAATTGGTCGCCCCTGCGGAAAAGAGCCTGGGACCCTGGGCTCGCACCTGCGGAGTCATAAGTCGCACCAGCAGTTTCACTTCTGCAGAAGATTGGTCGCGCTTGCGATGGGGTCGCACTTGCGAAGAGGACGTCCGCACCAGCGGACTCGCACCAGTGGTCACACCAGCTGCTATTCACCAACAGTGATTTTTGCTGGTTTTTAGCCTCGCGCGGGGTCTGGGAGTCACCTGGGCTCTCCTGAGCCCCCGTCAAACTATACCCACAAGTCCCAAATCATTATACGGACTTTCTTGAGCCTACGGATCACTCATAACATCGCTAAAACTCAAAAATCACCCTCCAAAACCCCTTGAATCAAATTAAGAATTTAAGAAATTCTAGAATTCACCTCATCGCGCCGAACGGGCCTATACTACTCCGAATGACTTCAAATTTTACAGACAAGTCATAAATGACTATACGGAACTATTCCTGGTCCCGAAATTCCGTTCGGACTTCTAAAACACAAAAATGCATCCTAAACCAAAATATGGACTTAAGGAACTTCTTGTTTCAATATTAGGCGCCGAAACGCCCCCCGGTCGTCAGAAACCCAATCCGAACATACGCCCAAGTCCGAAATCATCATACGGAGCTAATGGAGCTATCAGAACTCGATTCCGAGGTCGTTTTCTCAAAATGTTGATCGAAGTTAAACTTGGACAAATAGGCCAACCTTAAGGAACCAAGTGTTCCTAAACCACTCAAACCATTCCCAAATCCCGAACCACTCGCTCCCGCAAGTCATAAAGCACAAATAGCCGCTATGGAAGGTTTTATTTAAAGGGACAAAATCCTAATACGCAAAACGACCGGCTGGGTCGTTACACGATCCGAAGTACCTGAATCTGCACAAAAAGATGTGCAGAAGTGTAGCATGTGTAGACCACGGCGGTACCTAGTAAGTATCGAGCCTAACCTCGGTAGAATAGTGACGAGGCCAGTCTCCACTACCGAATATATATAACCTGCAGGATATAACCTAAATTTAACAAAGAATGGACAAACCAAGTAATACCAATAGCAGAGGGATATCAAATTGCAAACAGTAGTAACAATAAGAGGAAACACGAATGGCAATGTGAATTAACCAAGTAATTAAACAACAACATAGTTGGGGGTCCGAATGAAGCATAAATGAGTTCAAGTAGAGAAAACAATGTTAACTCAACCAATTGAATCATTTCTAATACACTATTTCAACAATCCCAATCCTCTTAATTTCATATCATGATCATAACTTCCAAATCTTTAACACACATAGCACCTTGTGCCCACATATTTCCATCTCACTTTGCACGGTAAAATCCACGTGCTAATCAGTACATCATATCTGTGTCACGTGATAATTAAGGTGTTCAAGAGATTCTAATCATATACCGTGAAGTAATAATATAGTTTCTAGACCATGTAGGGAAATCAGTGAGAAAGATGAGTTTATTTGAGAAACTCTTTGAGTGAAGAAAATTAACATTTTCATATAAAATACAACACTGAATAAGCTATTGATTTAATATAGAATTTATTAAATTTAAACATAATAAGGATTTCCTTTTTAAGTGAAATAAAAATCTCAGACAGGTTAATGATATTAAACTGAGAAATCGATTGAAATAAAATATAACAACTATTAAAAATAGTAAATACCGAAATATACGGCGAGTCCTAACTTAAAAGTCAGAGAAAGGTAGCATGATATTAACTCTTTTATTTTAAATCACTATATTACTAACAACTCAGCAGGGCAGGAGGTAGTGACTCAACGTAGTAAATTCACATTAAAAATCAACTTACCAGAATAATAGTATTAGGAAAAGAGCTTAGGAATGACGGCAAGGCAACAAGTCAATGACAGTAACTCGATCCCCAGAATGCAGTATAAAACCATAAATACAGATTATCAGAGTCTCGTACGAAGGAACTGAAGCCAACACAGTAAAACAGGGAATACCAAAGTGCAAGATTGTTGCGGCGCACAACCCGATCCCACCATATAATATCAATATCATATGTCACCCTTATTTCACCTGTGGCGGCGTGCAACCCAATCCCACCGTATAATATCAATATCATAACAATGAACATAATATGTTGCGGTGCGCAACCCGATCCCACCATATAATATCAATATCATAATTCACCCTTATTTCACCATAACAATCCACCCTTATTTCACTTGTTGCGGAGTGCAACCCGATCCCACCGTATAATATCAATATCACAATATAAATATCCTCCCTTATTTCACCTATTGCGGCGTGCAACTCGATCCCCCGTACAATAATTTAAATCAACAACAACAATTCAATAACTAAATTTACCAAAATTTCTAGAATCAAGGGTGAGTACACGGCAACAAGGGGACCACGTAAAATCAAAGGAATACAACAACCTTTACAAAATGACAAGACATATAAGACACGTGATAACTAAGCAGGCAATCACAACAATTTGGACATGTAGCAAATATTCACATAGTCATATAAGAAAACAATTAAGAGAACAAGACAAAAAGGAAGGAAATAACTTCAACTAAGGTATAAGCGGGCCAAACAACAAGTAGGAGGTACAATAAGTGCTAACAACGACAATTTGAGCATGTAAGAGTAGCCTAGGGACGAGATACCTCATGTTATGACAATTTAATCAAAGGCATGGCAAAATACTAGACAATCTAAACCGGTCAATACCACATATAGACCGTGTACCCACTCGTCACCTTGCGTACATGACTTTCACATAACAAGATGGCACAATTAACTCAAGTCCTAAGGGGTGGTTTCCCCCACACAAAGTTAGACAAGACACTTACCTCAATTCGGCCAACTCAATACTCAGTTTAGCTTTTCCTTTACCAATTCACCACCGCTCGGCTCAATCTAGTTAAAGACGACTTGGATACGTCAAACAATGCAAGAGAAAATAATTTCAATTAACAAAGCTATGATTCTTATACAATTTGCAAAAAAGTCTACAAAATTCAACTTCCCAGGTCCGCACCTCGGAACCCGATAAAGTTTACAAAACCCGAACACCCATTCTGATACGAGTTCAACCATACTAAAATTATCAAATTCCGATACCATTTGGTCCTTCAAATCATCATTTTACATTTTGAAAGTTTTCCTTAAAATCCACATTTTTCCTCAACCCAAAACACTAATTAAATGATAAAAATAAAGATAAAATCATGAAATATAATAAACTCTAGGTGAAGAACACTTACCCAATCATTTTGCTTGAACCCCCCCCCTAAAGAATCGCTCAAAATCGAGCTCTACAAGTCAAGATATGATAAAAATGGCCTGAACCTCGATTTGAATATCTTATATTCTGCCCAGATGATAATGCATCGCGATCGCGGACCCACACTCGCGATCGCGAAGAAGAAAGATGAAAGCTGCCAAAATCGTTCTAAGCAAACGCGACAGCGAGCTCGCGAACACGGTGAAAATAAACCCAGATCTTTAGCGAACGCGTCTGTGCACTCGCGAACGCAAAGAGAAATCACCTGATGCCCCAAATCTACCTTAACTCTACGCGACCGCGTACCTGTGAGCGCGAATGCGAAGGAAAAGATCTTCACACCTACGCGAATGCGAGCCTCCCTTCATGAATGCGAAGGGAAAAATGTAGCCTGCCTCCAAATACACTACGCGAACGCAATCACTTCATCGCGAACGCGATGAAGAACACCAGACACCAGTAGAATCAGCAGTCTAAAATATGAGGAATTGACCTGTAGCCCATCTGAAACACACCCGAGGTGCCCGGGACCCTGTTTAAACATACAAACAAGTTCCATAACCCAACACGGACTCGCTTGGGGTCTCAAATAACATCTAACAATGTCGAAACTACGAATCGCACCATGAATCGAACTTATGAACTTTCAAATCCTCCAACTTCTAAAACTCGTGCCGAAACCTATCAAATCAACCCGGAATGACGCCAAATTTTGCAGACAAGTCCCAAATGACATAAAGGATCTGTTCCAACTCTCGGAATCGCATCCTGACCCTGATATTACCAAATTTAACTTTTGGTCAAACCTCTTAACCTTTCAAAACTTCAACTTTCCAATTTTTACCAAAAATGCTTCAAGTTACCCCACGGACCTCCAAATCCAAATCCGGACACATGCCTAAGTCCAAAATCACTACCCGAGCCTACCGGAACCCCAATCCAAGGTCAAATACTCAAAGGTAAAACCTTGGTCAATTCTTTCAACTTCGATCTTCACAAATGAGAGTCACTTCTAAAAATCCTTTTCGAATTTTCTCAAAACTCCGAACTGATGATGCATGCAAGTCATAATACACGGTGTGAAGCTACTCATAACCTCAAACTGTCGATCCGGATGCAATTGCTCAAAACAACTAGTCGGGTCATTACAGTGCAGAGCTACGTGGTCGCGAGGCATACTACACGAACGCGAAGAAGAAAATCAAGGCGGTCAGCAGAAACTCTTCGCGAACACGAAAGTCACTTCGCAATCGCGAAGAAGAACATTAGATGATAGAAACAACAATTTAAAATAGGAGGAAAATGACCTGTAGCCCATCTAGAACACACCCGAGGCCCCCAGATCCCCATCTAAACACACAAACAAGTTCTATAACCTAACACGGACTTGATCGGGGTCTCAAATCATATCAAAAAATGCTGAAACTACAAATCGCACCAAGAATCGAACTTATGAACTTCTAAAACTCATGCCGAAACCTATCAAATCAACCCAAAATGATGTCAAATTTTGTAGGCAAGTCCCAAATGACATAACAGAGCTGATCAAACTCTCGGAATCACATTCCGACCCCAATATCACCAAAGTCAAATTCCGGTCAACTCTTACCACTTAAGCTTCCAAAACTTGAATCCTTCTTCCGATTTGACTATGAATCATCCGGTAACTGAATTCAACCATGCACACAAGTCGAAACACATAATATGAAGCTGCTCAAGACCTTATGCCATTTTCCGTAACTTAAAATTCTCTAAACGATTGATCGGGTCGTAACAACGTCCCATGTCTCAAGGCTTATGCCTCGCCCCACGTTAACTAAAACGCTTTCCCTTACCCCCTCCCCTAACAAACGCTGCTAGTTACTATAATTATTATTCAAATTTGAACCACATTGTAAATTAGTACTCCATCTGTTTCAATTTATATGATACACTTTCCTTATTAGTCTGTTACGCATTTCTATATTTGAAAACAACTCAACTTTACAAAAATTTATTTTACTCATTTTATCCTTGATGAGAAGTGTTTGTACTGCGCAAATATTATTAACCCACAATGCTTTACCCCTTAAGCCTTTGAGACCATAAGTTTTTAAGTCTTTATTTTTTTCTTAAACTCTACGCTGAGTCAAACTATCTCATGTAAATTAAAAACGGAGGGAGTAATTTTAACGTCTACAATCCAGCGTGCATTTTGACAAGTTATATTAAACATAGAAATCTACAGTCGACTTAGAATTATTGGAGTTGGCAAATATGTAAATCCATGATTTTTATTATTTACCTAGAAATACGAGTAACAATTAAACTTGTAATAGGTTATAAGGATACGTGATCTGATTCAATGCCAATTGATAAATGACTGAATAAATAAGTGAATTAAACGATTGAAATGGACCAAACCAGTGTTGTTTGCAAGCTTTTGACCTTGATTTGGAATAGGCTCGAGACCAAGCGTTGAGAGTAACAAGAACAATAAGAACAATATAGAATTATAAGCAAGTAAAGGAGCAGAGTGTTTATTATTTCTCAGTAATTACGTGTGTGATTCATATCATCTTTACAAATGAACAGGGTTCCTCTTTATATAGTAGAGGAATCCTAAATAAGGTATAACTCTAATTTCAGAAACAAAATGCACAATTGATATTATTAACCGTTAAGGGTTTTGTCAAACCCGAGATTCCCGCCGAGATTTGTGGTTGATTATGGATATCTCGTTATTTCGTTATTTGATGTCGGTCTTGCTCGATCTCGATCCTTCGATCTTCGTGTTCTTTGAGCTCGGGCTCGCTTTGATATGAACTTATTGTGAGCATGTGATTTTTACTCACCGTATCGTCCTATAAAAATCCCAATAAATCAATTGATTGATTCTTCAGTAATTAATTGTGAATTATCTGCATTGCTTGCATATCCATAATTCATCTTTCAAAATCATTGAAATTCTGCATTATGAAGTTATTAGTTATAATTATTTAAATGATAGACAAATGACGAGTATCTTAACGTAATGTATNTTAGGAATATAGAATTAGTCGTGTCATTCTTGATTAACCTATAAATAAATAAGGATTAAGTTAATTACTACATTCCTTGGTTTAAATTAGAGTTGAATTTAACTAATTAATTTTGGTTAAGTAAAGAGAGTTAAAATCAGGCCTGGGCCAGAGCTGACAAGGCCCAAATCCTTTCTCCCTAACACCCAAACAACCCAGCCCAAACCCCTTAACCCGGCCTGT
>ML404311.1:5263-111872 GCA_005239525.1 Nicotiana knightiana | reverse complement strand
TGGAAAAACTCCCTTATTACCCTTCATCAATCCGTAGGGTAGAGGAAAAAGGAGGTGTGACAATTATCATAACAAATTATCCGGCAAGGGTCTCAGCTATAACCAACTTTTTCAAGTATATCCTTCACAGTTGGGTCGTCAATAGAACCATTACATCACAAGTTCATCAACGAGGATTTTCAACACAATCAACTTCCAAGTAGAGATAAATTCATAATACAATGGATATGGAAGTAAGGACAAGAATTTCATCAAAAATGGACTCATGGGCATTCTTAACACACAAGCATAGGTACTCGTCACTTCACCTATGCATTGGACATGATAAACACTTAGCACATAGCATACGATACCTATTCCCTCACCAAAGTTAGGCAAGACACTTACCTCGGGTCCAAAAATAGCAATCAAGCCTCTAACACCGCCTTTCCTTTTGAATTCAACTCCGGAACAACAATATCTAGACATAATTAACTTAAGTATATCAATAATGACTCAATAAATCGATCACATAGCCTGATTATCCATTTCTTAGCATTCTTCAAAAAATACCAAAATTCGACCCCGGGCCCGCTTGGTCCAAACACGAGGCTCGGACCAAAACCCGATCACCCATACCCCCACGAGTTCAAATATATGATTTGTTTTTAAATCCGACCCCAAATTGAGGTTGAATTACCCAAAATTCCCAAAACCCTAACTCTACCCAAAACCCCTAATTTCTACTTTGATTTTATGATTTTAGGCCTAGATTCTAGGGTGAAATCTTGTAAAAAGAAGTTAAGGAGTAAAGAAAATGAGTTAGAAATCACTTACTAATGTTTTGGAGAAGAAAGAGTGTTTGGAAAATCGCCTCTTATGTTTTTAGGGCTTTGAAAATGAAAATAACTCAAATTCCCGTCTATTTATACCCCCCTCAGGTTCCCCATCGCGGTCAGCGAAAAATGGACTGCGGCCGCGCTAGCAAAGACCAAGAAAAGCTGAAGAAAACCAAGAAAAATGACTGCAGTGACATACTTTAGTATTTTGGCCATAGGTTTCTCTACAGATTTCCAAATTACGTTTTCTTTATTTTTCTGGAAAGTAGACACGAAGGGCTACAACTTTTGTTTTAAATCATCTCAAAATTCCTTGTAGATCAAAAGATATAGGCCTCCGAAGTCGGACTAGTGGCCCAGCTCCTCCACCGCAGACCGCGAAAAAATGACCGCGGCCGCGAAGCCCTCAGCGCAGTCCGCGAAAAAGGATCGAGGACCTCGGTGGTAAGTTCAGAGATCTGAGTTCTGTGACCTCCAACAGCTATATTTTAAGCCTAAAGACCTCCCGGGACCTACCCGAAACTCACCCGAGCCCTCGGAACCTCAAACCCAATGTACACACGATCTCAAAATCATCCCACAGACTTATTTGAGTAATGAACCACCAAAAATAACATAAAAACAATGAATTAAACTCCAAAATCTATAGAATTTTCTCAAACTTCATAAACTATCAAATTTTCCATTTTTGATCTGAAACACGTCAAACCAAGTTCGTTTTACACCAAATTTTACAGATGGCTCATATAACACATATTAGACCTGTTCCGGGCTCCGGAACCATAATACGGGCCCGGTAACACAGGTTTCACATCAAAATTCATTTTCAAAAGTCTTTATTATTTTCAGAAAATAATTTTCTTTAAAAAATTTATTTTCTCGGGCTTGGGACCTCGGAATTCGATTCCGGGCATACGCCCAAGTCCCATATTTTTCTACGGACCCTCCGGGACCGTCAAATCACGGGTCCGGGTCCGTTTACCAAAAATGTTGATCAAAGTCAACTTTAATCAATTAATCATTATGAAATCAACTTTTCATCAAGTTTTCACATAAAAGCTTCCCGGCTACACGCTCGGGCTGCGCATGTATATCGAGGTGAGATTAACGGAGGCTTTCGGGGCCTCGGAACACAAATTTAGCTAAATTAACATAGGATGACCTTTTGGGTCATCACAATCTTCACCTCTAAAACAAACGTTCGTCCTCGAACGGACATAGAAAGGTACCTGAGTCTGAGAAAAGATGGGGATATCGGCTCCTCATATCAGACTTGGACTCCCAAGTCACTGCCTCGGTAGGCTGACCTCTCCATTGAACATGAACCGAAGGATAACCCTTTGATCTCAACTGACGAACCTGCCTAGCTAATATGGCTACCGGCTCCTCCTCATAAGTCAAATCCTTGTCCAACCGGACACTGGTGAAGTCAAGAACATGAGATAGATCTGCAATATACCTCCGGAGCATAGATACATGAAATATCGGGTGCACGGCTGGCAAACTAGGTTGCAAGGCAAGTCTGTAGGCCACCTCCCCTACCTTGTCCAGAATCTCAAATGGACCAATGTACCTAGAGCTCAACTTTCCCTTTTTCCGAATCTCATCACGCCCTTCATGGGCGACACCCAAAGAAATACCCAGTCGCCTATCATAAATGCCAAATCTCGAACTCTTAGATCCGCATAACTCTTCTGCCTGGACTGAATTGTACGAAGTCTATCCTGAATGATCTTCACCTTGTCCAAGGCATCGTGGACTAACTCGGAACCCAACAATCTAGCCTCTCCCGACTCAAACCATCCGACTGGAGACCGACACCGTCTACCATACAATGCCTCATACGTAGCCATCTGAATGCTCGACTGATAGCTGTTATTGTAGGCAAACTCAGCTAAAGGCAAAAATTGGTCCCATGAACCATCAAAACACAAGCTCGCAACATATCCTCCAAAATCTGAATAGTACGCTCGGACTGCCCGTCCATCTGAGGATGAAATGCGGTGCTCAAATCAATCTGGGTGCCCAACTCTCGCTGAAATACTCTCTAGAAATGGCAGGTAACTGAGTACCTCGGTCTGATATAATAGATATGGGCACACCATGCAATCTAACAATCTCTCTCATATAGATCCTTGCCAACTTCTCTGTTGAATACGAAACTGATACTGGGATGAAGTGTGTTAACTTTTTCAGCCTATCCACAACGACCCATACTGCATCAAACTTCCTCTGAGTCCGTGGGAGTCCAACTACAAAGTCCATGGTGATACGCTCTCACTTCCACTCGGGAAGTTGAATCTGCCGCATCAAACCACCGAGCTTCTGGTGCTCGTACTTAACCTGCTGACAGTTCAAACACCGAGCTACATAAGCTACAATATCTTTCTTCATCCTCCGCCACCAATAGTGTTGCCGCAAGTCCTGGTACATCTTTGCGGCGCCCCGGATGAATAGAATACCGGGAACTATGGGCCTCCTGAAGTATCAACTCACGAATACCATCCACATCAGGTACACAAATCCGTCCTTGCATCCTCAAAACTCCCTCAACATCAACTGTAACCTGCTTGGCATCTCCGTGCCTGACTCTATCTCTAAGAACACATAAATGGCGATCATTATACTGCCTAGCCTGAATACGGTCATATAAGGAAGAACGAACTACGGTATGGGCCAAAACACTGCCAGTCTCATAAACCTCCAATCTCACAAATCGGTTGGCTAACGCTTGAACATCCAAAGCAAGAGGTCGCTCTCCTACTGATAAATAGACAAGACTACCCATACTAGCTGACTTCCGGCTCAAAGCATCAGCCACCACATTGGCCTTCCCCGGATGATAAAGAATGGTAATATCATAATCCTTCAGCAACTCTAACCATCTTCTCTGTCTCATGTTCAACTCCTTCTGTTTAAACAAATACTGTAAGCTCATATGATCCGTGAACACCTCACATGGCACACCATACAAATAATGCCTCCAAATGTTCAATGCATGCACAATAGCTGCTAACTCCATGTCATGAACTGGATAGATCTTCTCATGGACCTTCAACTGACGAGAATCATAGGCTATAACCTTTCCATCCTGCATCAACACTACACCAAGCCCAACCCGTGAAGCATCACAATACACGGTATACGATCCTGAAGCTGTGGGCAAAACTAACACTGGTGCCGTTGTCCAGGTTGTCTTGAGTTTTTGAAAGCTCGCTTCACACTTCTCAAACCACCTGAATTGGTNGGTGGGTCTAGGCCAATCTCTGACTGCTGAAATCTTCTTGGGATCCACCTGAACACCCTCTGACGATACCACATGGCCTAGAAATGCAACTGAACTCAACCAGAACTCACACTTGGAAAATTTTGCAAATAATTGACTATCCCTCAAAGTCTGGAGGACGACTCTAAGGTGCTGCTCATGCTCCTCTCGGCTGCAAGAGTATATCAATATATCATCAATGATAACAATCACAAATGAGTCCAAATAAGGCCTGAAAACTCGGTGCATCAACTCCATGAAAGCAGCGGGGGCATTTGTCAACCCAAATGACATCACCAAGAACCCATAATTCCCATAACAAGTGCGAAAGGCTGTCTTAGGGACATCAGACGCCCTAATCCTCAGCTGATGGTAACCATATCTTAAGTCAATCTTGGAAAACACTAAAGCACCCTGCATCTGGTCGAATAAATAATCAATCCTCGGCAGAGGATACTTGTTCTTAACAGTAACCTTATTCAACTACCGGTAGTCAATACATATCCTCATCGAGCCATCTTTCTTCTTGACAAACAATACTGGAGCACCCCAAGGAGAGACNGCAGGTCAGCAGGGAAAACCTCTGGAAACTCACGAACCACGGGCACAGACTCCAGGGAAGGAACCTCGGGCTAGAATCACGAACATAGGCCAGATAGGCAAAACAACCCTTCCCGACCATGCTCCGAGCCTTCATTTAAGAAATAACTCTACCAGAAGAATGACTAGGAGTTCCCTTCCACTCCAAACGAGGCACCCCTGGCAAAGCCAAGGTCACTGTCTTGGCATGACAGTCCAGAATAGCATAATAGGGGGATAACCAATCCATCCCCAATATAACATCGAAGTCAACCATATCCAGAAGCAAAAGATCAACCTGAGTCTCCAGACCACCCATGACTACTAAGCAAGCGTGATAGACTCGATCTACTACTATAGAATCACCCACCGGTGTAGACACATGCACAGTAGTACTCAAGGAATCACGGAGCATACTCAAATAAGGGGCAAAATATGAAGACACATAGGAGAATGTAGAACCCGGATCAAATAACACCGAAGCCTATCGGCTGTAAACTAAAATCGTACCTGTAATAACAGCATCAGAAGCCTCGGCATCAGGCTTGGTAGGAAAAGCATAGCACCGGGGCTGAGCCCCTCCAATCTAATCATCTCTGGGTCGACCTACTGCGGCCTAACCTCTACCTCTCGTGGCATGTCCTCCACCTCTATGAGTCTGACCTCTACCTCTGGCACCCCAACCGCCACCCCTAACTGGCTGAGGGGGTGGGGGTGCACTTGACATAGGAACCATGGCACGGGAACCCTGATACTGAGGACCACTAGAAGCTCGGGGAAAATACCTGGCAATATGCCCCGGAACACCACAAGAATAACACGGCCTCTGCTGATATGGCTGGGGACTCTGTAAGTGTCCCTGACGACCCTAGTAACCACCCTGATAACTCTGAAGAGGCGGTGCACTCATAGGTGCTGGTGGTGCACCAATAGGAGCTGGCGGTGCACTGTGAGCTACCTGAAGTGCCGATTGATAGGGTCTGGGAGGATGACCTCTGTCTGAAGAATCCATTCCCCCAGATGAGGCTCCACTGAAATGACCGAAGTGACGGGGTCTCTTGTCAGCCCCCTGACCTCCACCCTCTGACATAATCATCTCAATCCTCCTTGCCACATTGGTCGCATCCTGGAACAAAATATCAGTACCTGACTCCTTGGCCATCTGAAGCTGATAGGCTGAGCCAAACCCTCAATAAACCTCCTCACTCTCTCACGATCAGTGGGGAGTATCATAATAGCATGCCGAGCTAGAGTGATGAACCTGGTCTCGTACTGAGTGACTGTCATTGATCCCTATTGGAGACGCTCAAACTGCCTCTGAAGGTCCTCTCTCTGAGTAATGGGAAGGAACTTCCCCAAGAATACCTCTGAGAACTGATTCCAAGTCAAAGGTGCAGACCCAGCTAGCCTGGTCAAGCAATAGTCTCTCCACCAAGTCTTGGCGGAACCCGAAAGATGAAAGGTAGCAAAATCAACTCCATTGGACTCTACTATGCCCATGTTCCGAAGAACCTCATGACAGCTGTCCAAATAATCCTGGGGATCCTCTGATGGTGAACCACTAAAAGTAGCAGTGAATAACTTAGTGAGCCTGTCCAGTCTTCACAAAGCATCCGCTGACATAGCTGCTCCCTATGCTACCGGTGTTGCAATACCCGGCTAAGCTACTCCGACTGTGGAGCTAGCTGCTCTGGCGTGCGAGTGGCAGGAGTCTGAGTACCTCCCCCAGCCTGAGAGACGGTTGGTGTAGTAGGAAGAAGACCCGCCTATGCTACACTCTCCATGAGTCCGACTAGACGGACAAGAGCGTCCTGAAGCACTGAGGTAGTTATGAACCCCTATGGGACCTGAGCTGGCCCAACTGGGACTGCCGGAACTGGGACCTCCTCGTCAGACTCGACCTGAGGGTCCTCCACTGGGGATGCTGCTCTAGGCTGAGCCTGGCCTCGGCCTCTAGCACGGCCTCGTCCTCGACCTTGACCCCTCGTAGGAGTTGTAGTAGGAGTGTCGGGCTGCTGAGCGGAACCAAGGGAAGCACGCGTCCTCGCCATCTGTGAGAGATTAGCATAGAAATTCAATCAGCACTCAGAATTCATATCGCACGACAGAGATGAAAAGAAATGAGGAGTCATCCTAATTTTGCAGCCTCTGAGGATAAATACAAACGTCTCCGTACCGATCCCTCAGACTCTACCAAGTTGTCCGTGAGTTGTGAGACCTAAGCAACCTAGAGCTCTGATACCAACTTGTCACGACCCGAAATCCCACCTTCGGGCCATGATGGCGTCTAACGTTGAACCCGCTATACAAGCCAACATGTACAGTTAAACTAACATGATAACACCGAATTAACAGAATAAACTAAAAACATCTCACAATTTAACAGCGAAAATAGATAGTGTCAAAGCTAAGGAAGGATAACATAATACCATGTTGCAATAATTCCCCAAAACCTGGAGTCACAAACTCACGAACTGTCTATAGGAGTGCTAAATACAAAGTCTGAAATGAAATACATGACTGTCTCTGAAAACTAGAGGAAAAACAAGACAGAAATACAGAAACTAGGGATAGGAGAAACGCCAAGGCCCACGAATGCCAGTGGGTATACCTTGAAGCCTCTAGGGTGGACTGAAGGAGACTCCCTCAACGCTGTCCACTGGGTCCGGGTGCGGGATCTGCACAACAATAAGATGTGCAGTGTAGCATCAGTACAACCGACCCCATGTACTGAGTATGTGCCGAGCCTAACCTCGGCCGAAGTAGTGACGAGGCTAGACTTGACAACAAATGTTAACCTGTCCTATTCTACAACATATATCGTGGAGAAACAAAGCAAGAGATAAACAGATACGTATGGGGATACGGGAGCAGACAATGGGGTAACAAGTGAGATAGAGCAGTTAATTAAGTACATAGGAACAGACAAAAAGGCAATTTATCAGAAATATGCTAATGAAACAAATATAATGCCAGAAATCTAATAAATGGCATGGCATCACCCTTCGTGCTTTTACTCTCTTCCTCACAATGCAATGTACGATGTAAGATAACATGAATCATGGCAAGGCATCACCCTTCGTGCTTTTACTCTCTTCCGCACGATGTAAAGTATCATGTATGGCAATGTAAATCATGGCACGGCATCAACCTTTGTGATTTTAAATATAAATCATGGCACGGCATCAACCTTCGTGCTTTTAAATATAAATCATGGCACGGCATCACCCTTCGTGATTTTACTCTCTTCCTCACTATGCAATATATGATGTAATCAATGTAAATCATGGCACGGCATCACCCTTCGTTCTTTTACTCTCTTCCTCACTATGCAATATATATGATGTGATCAATGTAAATCATGGAACGGCATCACCCTTCGTGCTTTACACTCTTCCTCACCAATGCAATGACAATTATCAAAATGGCAAGGAATGCAGCATAGTGGAATCACAAATCATAATCACCCGACAAGGGGAAAATATCAGTCATTATCATGACAAATTGCCCGTAAAGGGTCTCAGCTATAACCAACCTTTTTAAGTATATCCTTTACAGTTGGGTCCTCAAGAGGACCATTACATCAGAAGTTCATCAACGAGAAGACTCTCGGGATCTGCGAACGCCGGAAGATATACCTCGTGTCTCCGAATAAATGAATAGCTGCTCTAAATATCTCTACAACTGGCCGGTGCCTGGATCTGCACAAAATAGTGCAGAGTGTAGTATCAGTACAACCGACCCCATGTACTGAGTAAGTGCCGAGCCTAACCTCGACGAAGTAGTGACGAGGCTACGGAGGGGATTTAGCAATATAACCTGTGACAATAATCTATATAAAGCAAGAAGGAAATCTAAACAAATAATTAAGTACTGAAACAACAATAAAATAACTCAGCCGCCTTTTACAGGCCTCATCTATAACCAATCCTCAAATAATTCCAAGTTTCCAAACTTAAACTTTAAATAAAAGTAGTGCCGAAAATATGAAGAATAGTAAAATAAACATTTAAGCCTTTCAAATCTTTATTTTCTTTGAAATTCAGTTGAAATATAAATGTCCTCCCTTATTGCTCCTTGTTGCAGCGTACAACCCGCTCCCACCTGTCCAACCTTATTGCTCCTCCTAAATATATCACCCTTATTACTCCTGTTGCGGCGTCAACCTGATCCCACATGTCCACCCTTATCACTCCTTGTTGCGGCGTGCAACCCGCTCCCACCAGACATCGCATATCAATTTATTCATAAATTTCACAATTTAGGCCAAGCCTTTCACAATATTTTTTCTCAACAATTATAAATAAGAAACTATATTTTTCTCATAACTTCATCAATATCCTCCCAACCATGAAACGAACAGGAACATAAATATGTATATATACCTCGTAAAAACAATGCCAAACCGCTCAACCGTTTTGTACCACAAGGGAACTAGCTAAAACAACCAATATTCTTTCCAAAATAACCACAACAATATTTAACAACAAAATAACAAGGTCAAGTAGTCATAGAAACAATAATGAACATAGAACAATTAAGACAAGAATCAATTAAGTTGGGAACGGGAAAGGGATCATGTTTAACAGAAAATTTGGTGGTGCATAGATACTCGTCACCTCACATATACACCACACACATGCATTTCACATAGCAAACAAGTGGGGATTCCTATTCCCTCAAGTCAAAGTTAGACCCAAACACTTACCTCAATTTCGTAGGCCACTCACTGCTCAATTATAGCATTTCTTTTAGAATCTTGCTCTCACTTGCTCGAATCTAATCATAATTAACTCAATATCATAAATTAATTCTAAAGGAACTAACTTTATTGAAAACATAATTTTTCCTAAGTTTTCTAAAAAAAGGTGAAAACCCGACCCCGAGCCCGCTTGGTCTAAACTCGGGGTTCGGACCAAATTACGTTTACCCATTCACCAACGAATCAAAATATACAATTAGTTTCGAAATCCGACCTCAATTCGAGGTAAAAATTTAATTTATAAAAAATTCCCTAATTCTACCCAAACCCTCAATTTTTACCATGAAAATTCTTAGTTTTTGATTTAAAAGTGATGAAAAACAATGAGTAATTGAAAGACTAAAGTTTAGAATTGATTACCTATGACTTGGGAATGATATTTGGTGAAAAAATTCGTTCCTAGGGCTGTGGGGTTCGAAAATTTGAAGAAGAAGAAGTCTGCCCGTTTTATATTTTATTTTTCTGCCAGCTATTCTGCCTCGTTTATCATGCCAAACGATCCCGAAACTCGATTTTTATGCCCCCAATGGATTCCTTGTGAAATTCTTGACAAGATATGTAGGTTTTAATATTTGCAAATAGTGCAGATTTTAAATACACTGTCAGTGGATATTTCGTAATTAACCTGAAAAATCTGGAAACCTTAGTAAAATGACCATAAAATCCTCATACGACGTCCAAATTCAATGATTCTTTTTTATACGGGTCCGTAATTACGATACGGATCTAATACATCATTCAAAACAGAAATCGGAGCTCCTTTGTTCAATATGATATTATTTATGCTTGAAGAAACGACTTCGAAGTATAAGAAAGAACGAGCACAACACAACCCAAACCTATTTGAAACTCACCCGAGCCCTCGGGTGTCACGACCCGAAATCCCACCTTCAAGCCATGATGGTGTCTAACATTGAACCCGCTAGACAAGACAATGTGTACAGTTAAACTAACATGATAACACCGAATTAACTGAATAAACTAAAAACAGTTCACAATTTTTAACCGCGGAAATAGATAGTGTCAAAGTTAAGTAAGGATAACATAATACCACGTTGAAATAATTCCCCAAAACCTGGAGTCACAAACTCACGAACTGTCTATAGGAGTGCTAAATACAAAGTCTTAATTGAAATACATGACTGTCTCTGAAAACTAGAGGAAAAACAAGACAGAAATACAGAAACTAGGGATAGGAGAGATGCCAAGGCCCACGAATGCCAGCGGGTATACCTTGAAGCCTCTGGGGTGGACTGAAGGAGACTCCCACAACGTTGTCCACTGGGTCCGGGTGCGGGATCTGCACAACAATAAGATGTGCAGTGTAACATCAGTACAACCGCCCCCATGTACTGAGTATGTGCCGAGCCTAACCTCGGCCGAAGTAGTGACGAGGCTAGACTTGACAACAAACGTTAACATGTTCTATTCTACAACATATATCGTGGAAAAACAAAGCAAGAGATAAACAGATACGTAGGGGGATACGGGAGCAGACAATGGGGTAACAAGTGAGATAGAGCAGTTAATTAAGTACATAGGAACATACAAGAAGGCAATTTATCAGAAATATGCTAATTAAACAAATATAATGCCAGAAATGTAATAAATGGCACGGCATCACCCTTCATGCTTTTACTCTCTTCCTCACAATGCAATGTACGATGTAAAATAACATGAATCATGACACGGCATCTCCCTTCGTGCTTTTAATCTCTTCCTCACGAAGACATGTATCATGTATGGCAATGTAAATCATGGCACGACATCAACCTTCGTGCTTTTAAATATAAATCATGGCACGGCATCAACCTTCGTGTTTTTAAATATAAATCATGGCACGACATCACCCTTCGTGCTTTTAGTCTCTTCCTCACTATGCAATATATAATGTGATCAATGTAAATCATGGCACGACATCACCCTTCGTGCTTTACACTCTTCCTCACCAATGCAATGACAATTATCAAAATGGCAAGGAATGCAGCATAGTGGAATCACAAATCATAATCACCCGACAAGGGGAAAATATCAGTCATTATCATAACAAATTGCCCGGCAAGGGTCTCAGCTATAACCAACCTTTTCAAGTATATCCTTTACAGTTGGGTCCTCAATAGGACCATTACATCACAAGTTCATCAACGAGGATTTTCAACACAATCAACTTCCAAGTAGAGATAAATTCATAATACAATGGATATGGAAGTAAGGACAAGAATTTCATCAAAAATGGACTCACGGGCATGCTTGACACACAATGCATAGGTACTCGTCACCTCACCTATGCATTGAACATGATAAACACTTAGCACATAGCATACGATACCTATTCCCTCACCAAAGTTAGGCAAGACACTTACCTCGGGTCCAAAAATAGCAATCAAGCCTCTAACACCACCTTTCCTTTTGAATTCAACTCCAGAACAACAATATCTAGACATAATTAACTTAAGTATATCAATAATGACTCAATAAATCGATCACATAGCCTAATTATCCATTTCCTAGCATTCTTCCAAAAATACCAAAATTCGACCCTGGGCCCACTTGGTTCAAACACGAGGCTCGGACCAAAACCCGATCATCCATACCCCCACGAGTTCAAATATACGATTTGTTTTGAAATCCGACCCCAAATTGAGGTTGAATTACCCAAAATTCCCAAAACCCTAACTCTACACAAAACCCCTAATTTCTACTTTGATTTCATGATTTTAGGCCTAGATTCTAGGGTGAAATCTTGTAAAAAGAAGTTAAGGAGTAAAGAAAATGAGTTAGAAATCACTTACTAATGTTTTGGAGAAGAAAGAGTGTTTGAAAAATCGCCTCTTATGTTTTTAGGGCTTTGAAAAATGAAAATAACTCAAATTCCCATCTATTTATATCCCCCTCAGGTCCCCCACCGCGGTCAGCGAAAAATGCACTGCGGCCGCGCTAGCAAAGACCAAGAAAAGCTGAAGAAAACCAAATGACTGCAGTGACATGCTTTAGTATTTTGGCCATAAGTTTCTCTACAAATGTACAAATTACGATTTCTTTACCTTTCTGGAAACTATACACGAAGGGCTATAACTTTCGTTTTTGAATCATCTCAAAATGACTTATAGATCAAAAGATATAGGCCTTCAAATTCGGACCAGTGGCCCAACTCCTCCACCGCAGACTGCGAAAAAACGACCGCGTCCGCGAAGCCCTCAGCGCGGTCCGCGAAAAAGGACCGCGGAACTCGGTGGTAAGTTCAGAGATCTGAGTTATGTGACCTCCAACAGCTATATTTTAAGCCTAAAGACCTCCCGGGACCTACCCGAAACACACCCGAGTCCTCAGAACCTCAAACCCAATGTATACACGACCTCAAAATCATCCTACGGACTTATTCGAGTAATGAAACCACCAAAATAACATCAAAACCAATGAATTAAACTCATAAATCTATAGAATTTTCTCAAACTTCATAAACTATCAAATTTTCCATTTTTGATCTGAAACACGTCAAACCAAATCCGTTTTACACCAAATTTTACAGATAGCTCATATAACACATATTACATATGTTCCGGGATCCGGAACCATAATACGGGCCTGGTAACACAGGTTTCACATCAAAATTCATTTTTAAAAGTCTTTATTATTTTCAGAAAATAATTTTCTTTAAAAAAGTCATTTCTCGGGCTTGGGACCTCAGAATTTGATTTCGGGCATACGCCCAAGTTCCATATTTTTCTACGGACCCTCTGGGATAGTCAAATCACGGGTCCGGGTTCGTTTACCAAAAATATTGTCCAAAGTCAACTTTAATCAATTAATCATTATGAAATTAACTTTTCATCAAGTTTTCACAGAAAAGCTTCCTGGCTAAACGCCCGGGTTACACACGCATATCGAGGTGAGATTAACGGATGCTTTCGGGGCCTCGGAACACAGATTTAGCTAAATTAACATAGGATGACCTTTTGGGTCATCACATCGGGGCTCTAAACCAAACATGCACGCACGTCTAAAAGCATCATACAGACTTGCTCGTGCGATCAAATCATGAAAATAACATGTAAAACTATGAATTAAACCTCAAAACTCATTATTTTTCTTAAGAACACTTAAAGTTCACTATTTATCAACCGGACGTCCGAATCACGTCAAATAAATTCCGATTCTCACCAAATTTCGCAGACAAGGCTTAAATATCATAACAAGCCTATATCGAGCTCCGGAACAAAAATAAGGGCTTGATACCAACAGTTTCAAACATCAATTCTTTTCTTTATTTCATTAATAATTCAGCAAAATAATTTCTTTCAAAAATTGATTTTTAAGGCTTGGGACCTCGGAATTCAATTTCAGGCATATGCCCAAGTCCCATATTTTACTGCGAACCTCCCGGGATCATCGAAACACGGATCCGGGTCCGTTTTCTCAAAATGTTGACCAGAGTCAACTTTTATAAAATTTTAACTCTAGAAATTACTATTTCTCATATCTTCACATAAAAGCTTTCCGGTTTCACGCCCGGACTGCGCACACAAATTGAGGTATTTAAAAAATTAATCTTTTTAGGGTTATTAATCCTAGAATGGAGTCTAAATTCATAAAATGACCCCTTGGGTCATCACAATGCAACTACTAAAAATATTTGATGTGTCACAGTCACTTCGTTGGTCAATTTGGCCATGATGTTGTATATACGAGATCTGATACGTGGTTCAAACAATTTGTAAGTTTATCCTGATAATGTTCTAACACTATGTAGGTAAACAATGTTTGTAAGTTATGCTAACTTATGAATTTTTTTAACAATATGTAGGTAAATGATCCAAATAATGGTGTAAATCAATTTTTGAAAGATATATCTTGGGGACCTGGGCTTCAGGTCACAACAATGTCTAAGTACGTAGTGAATGGTTATAAATTTCATATAGAGGATTGCTATAAAAATAAAAATAGCAACAACAGGGGGGTGTGAGTTCAAGGTGGTGAAGGCAACCAAGTTGGAGATATTGATTATTATGGTGTGCTCAAGGAAATAATAGAACTAGAATATAAAGGTTGGCCATATAAGAAATTGATACTCTTTAGATGCAAGTGGTTTGACCCAAATCCAATAAGAGGTACAAGAGTATACAACCAATACAACATAATTGAGGTTAATCATGCGAGGGAGTATGATCACTATGATCCTTTCATAATTGCACATAATATTAGGCAAGTGTATTATGCTCTTTATCCATTGCAGCAGAATAAATCCGATTGGTGGGTTGTAATAAAAACTAAGCATGTAGGTAGGGTAGAAGTCGAGAATGTGTTAGATGTTGTATATCAAAATGATATCTCCAGTGTTCACCAAATAGTGGATGATCAGTTAGAAAATGATTTGGAACATCCTGAACACATATTGGAAGAAGTTGATATAAATGAAGTAACAATTATAGAAAATGAGGACGAAGAATCAACTGATGAAGCTCAAACAAGTGAGGAAGAAGAATTCTCGGACGAGGAACAATATATCGATGAGCTTTAAAAAGTTGGTTATTTTAATAACTCTTGTTTTATAACTAGTTTCTTATATGTTTCTGTAACGACCTGACCAGTTGTTTTGAGAATTTAAGCTTCGTTCGGTGGCGTAAGGTCTTGAAAAACATCACATTGGTTATACTGACCTGCGTGCGTGGTTGGATTCAGTTACCGGATAATCCGGAGTCGAATTGGGAGGCAAATTTCAATTTTTGGAAGCTTAAGTGATGGAAGTTGACCGGAGGTTTGACTTTTGTGTAAACAACCTCGCAATGAGTTTTGGGTGATGTCAACAGCTTCGTACGATGATTTTGGACTTAGGCACGCATCCGGAATTGGTTTTGGAGGTCCGTAGAGTAATTTGAGGTAATTTGGCGAAAGTTAGAATTTCGGTGTCCGATAGGTGAAATTTTGATATCGGGCTCAAAATGGAATTACGAGAGTGGTTGTAGGTCTGTTCTGTCATTTATGACTTGTCTGCAAAATTTGGCGTCATTCCGGATTGAATTGATAGGTTTCGGCACGAGTTTTGATATGTGAAGATTTGAAAATTTATAAGTTTGATTTTTGGTTTGATTCATCGTTTCGGCGTTGTTTTATGTGATGTGAGACCTCGAGCGAGTCTGTTTTAGGATATATGAATTGTTTGTGTGATTAGACGGGGTCCCGGGGGTCTCGGGTGGGTTTCAGATGAGCTTCAGGACATTTTTCCCTATTTTTGGTCTGCTGTATCTTTTCTGATGTTTCATTCTATGCGATCGCATAGGAATAGACGCGATCGCATAGTGTTCTGTGAGCCGCCCATCTTTTCCTTGTATGCGATTGCATATCTTCAGACGCGATCATGTATGTCCACTTTCTCCTTCTTCGAGATCGCACTCCTAGTGTCGCGTTCGCAATGCACAACTGGGCAGTAGCCATTTTTTTCATTCTATGCGATCGCGTTACCTTACCCCCGATCGCGTAGTACAAACTGACCAGTGGCCTTTTTCCTTCTATGCGATCGCATCTCTCATCCGCAATCACATTGAACAAAATACCTGGGCAGACAGTTTATATCTTCAAAATCGAAGTTTTCACCATTTTATCACATTTTGACTTCTAGAGCTCGGCTCTTGGCGAATTTTGATGGGTTTTTCACGAAATTCGATTGGGTAAGTGTTCTTCAACTAGAATTAAATATATTCCATGAATTAGTCCTTGTTTTTATCATTTAAATTTTTTTTGAGTTGAGGAAAATGTGGGTTTTGGAAGAAATTTTCTAAATTGAAAATTCATGATTTGAGGGACTAAATGATATCGGAATTCGGTAAATTTTGTACGGTTGAACTCGTATTGGAATGGGTAACCGGATTTTGTAAAAATTTTCGGGTTCCGAGGTGCGGTCCTGGGGGTCGACTTTTGGGTCGATTTTTATATTGTTGTAAAGACTGAAACTTTATTATTCGGAATGGTTCCTTATACGTTTTATGTGTATTTTGAAGTTATTTTAGTGGATTTTGAGCCGTCCGGAGGTCTTTTCGCCCGAGAAGTCCATTTTAGAGTACCAGGTTGTCGTCTTTGAGGTAAGTATCTTGCTTAACCTTGTGTGGGAGAAGTACCCCTTAGGATTGAGTCTTCTATGTTAATTATAGCACGTGTACGCGCGGTGACGAGTGTGTGCTCGGACTTATTTGCAAATAGGCTGGCGTTTTGGATTCTTAGGTCCTTATATTCCCTGTGTATGAAGTTGTATTTGTTATATCTGAGTTCCGATTGCTAGTTCATCTCTCTCTGCCTAAATTAGAAGTTACTTGCTTAGTTTTCTCTTGTTGCTTATTTGATCTTAATTGACTTAACTAAAGAAATTACCTTTTCTACCGTTGTGCTATATCTTCCTTCATAAACTTCCTATTTGACTAGAATTAACATAATCTTCCCCTATAATTGTTTAGTAGTAAATGGAATATTATATGTTGGTGTCAATCATGCCCGTGGGTCGTATATTATGATTGATATGATCTTTCATTAAGAACTACTTAGGCTTAACTTGATGATTATACATGTTGATGATTCTCTTGGCATTTCCTATTACGGAACATTGATTCAAGTTGGGAATTATTTTGTGAAGCTAATTAATTAAGCAAGATTGGTTATAGTTATTTTCCTTGCCGGGATGATATTATTTCCATTGTTGATTCCCTTGCCGGGACAGTGTGGCTTCAATTATTGTTCATGTTGCTGATGATATTGTTTCCATTGTTGACTCCCTTGCCGGGACAGTATGGTTTCTATTATTATTTATGTTGTTGATTCTCTTGTCTGAATGCTATCATTTCATTTGTTTGGGTGAGAAAGAGTGTAAAGCACGAAGGGTGATGTTGTGCGATTGTTTATGTTCATTATTATGTGAGGAAAGAGTGTAAAGCACGAAGGGTGATGTCGTTCCATATTATTGAGAGTAAAAGCACGAAGGGTGATGTTGTGCGATATTGTTGAGAGTAAAAGCACGAAGGTTGATGCCGTGCCATATTATTGAAATTAAAAGCACGAAGGGTTATGTCGTTCCATATTACTGAGAGTAGAAGCACGAAGGTTGATGTCGTGCCATGTTATTGAAATTAAAAGCACGAAGGGTTATGTCGTTCCATATTACTGAGAGTAGAAGCACGAAGGTTGATGTCGTGCCATGTTATTGAAATTAAAAGCACGAAGGGTGATGTCGTGCCCTATTATTGAGAGTAAAAGCACGAAGGGTGATGTCGTGCATGATATTGTGATTGAGCGCTAATGCACGAAGGGTGATGTCGTGCCATATTATTGTGAGTTCATGGGACAAAGGGTGTTTCCATGCAGGTGAGGACGGGGGACAAGCATTATCATGTGATATTTGTTTCCCCGTGTATACATTGTGCCTTTACTTCGAGCTATTATTGTTGTACTTACATATTTGGTGTGACTTATTGTTGTTTTCATGTACTTTACTTTTATCTCAATTGTTGTTGCACTGTCCATGTCTTTTACATGCTTAATTTGCTTAATTTTATGTGTCGTATCTGTCGATTCCTATGGGAAGGACGAGAGTAAAAGCACGAAGGGTGATGTCGTGCACTTGTTCTATCGGAAATTAAGTTCGAATACATTTATTGGGAAAGTATATTTTTAAAAACGCTTATCTTAAAGAAATTACATCTAAAGACTTCCCTTTTGTAAAGTATATATATACGTATTCGGAGGAAGTACCTTTCAAAAGAAGTTTCCTATTTTGAAACGAATATATTTAAGGTCTTTAATATGCTGGGTGAAAGGTTATATTCGAAGGTTTGATTAAATTGTTGGAGTTGTTGGCTAAGGTCAGAGGTGGAGATTATCGCAGTGCTGAGTTATTATTTGTTCTTACTATATTGTGGGTTTCGGTTTTTTTTTTTGATGTGTTCCCGTCCATTTTTCTGTGTAATATTATGATATTCTATTGATTTCTTATTGTTTTCCTCCCGCATTGCATTGTTATGTAGATAATTATATTGTGTAATCTTTGTATAGATGTCATATTCCGTCATTTTCTATATTTAGTCATGTTTGTTTTATTAGACCAGTGGGTGTCTTGACTAGTCCTTGTCACTACTTCACCGAGGTTAGTCTTGATACTTATTGGGCACAGTTGTGGTGTGCTCATACTACTCTTATGCACATTTTTGTGCAGATTCCAAGATTTCGCATAGTCGGCCGATTTATTGTTAGTAGCGCGGTTGCTGTTGTGGAGACTCAAGGTAAACCGCTTCAGCGTTCGCGGTTTCGGAGTCACCATCTTATATTTTTGTTTGCACTGTTGTACTTATTTCTAAATAGTGGTATTTTTAGGAGTTTTAGTGTAATTTATTTAAAGCTTATGACTTGTACCACCGGGTTTTGGGAAGATACAATGTGTAAAGAATTATTTATTTAAGAAAAATATTAGATTTTATTTATTATTGTTATTATTCCATGAATATTAGGCTTACCTAGTCCTTAAGACTAGGTGCCATCACCATACCCAATGGAGGGAAATTTGGGTCGTGACAAGTTGGTATCAGAGCTCTAGGTTCTAGGTGCTACGAGTCATATGCGAGTTTGGTAGAGTCTTGTGGATCGGTACGGAGACGTTTGTACTTATCTTCGAGAGGCTACGGGACTATTAGGACAATTTCACTTCCTTCATTCCTATTGTGCGAGTTCATTGATCTTGAAGTTTGAATTTTCCGTTCCATTCTCTCACTGATGGTGAGGACACGAGATGTGTCTCCTGAAAATATTACCCCGAGACGGATGTCGCTAGGGGCAGAGGTAGAGATCGACGAGGAGCACGTGCCGCAGTTGGAACATCTACCAGAGCAGCCGTAGAGGAACCGCCAGTAGTCCCAGTCGGAGAATCGGATTGATTCCAGGTGTACCAGCTAATTCACAAATCAGAGGAGGAGTTCAGACCCTGCCATCTACACTCCAGAACAGCGAGATCATGTTGGTCAAGTTCCAGGTGTCATGGCAACACAACATGTGGTTTCAGTTCAGCCGTGGTTAGGGAAGCAGCCTCAGAGGAAGAACAACTTAAACTTGAGAGGTACAGGAAGTACCACCCTCCTATCTTCCCGTGGATGGGTGACAGATGATGCCCATGATTTCTTGGAGGAGTGTCACTGCATTCTTCGTACTATGGGTATTATGGAGAAAAGCAAGGTTGTTTTTGTCACGTCTCAGCTCAGGGGAGCGGTTTGTCAGCGGTGGCGGGCATATGAGTTAGGGTAGCCCGGTCGAGTCAGCTTCACTTGCATGGATTCAGGTTTCAGAGATGTTTTGAGGGAGTTTGCACCCCAGTCCCTCCGAAAGGCATGGCGTGCAGAGTTTGAGCAGTTGCTCAGGGCACTATGTCAGTGTTGGAGCACTATGTCGGATTCATTGAGTTGGCCAGATATGCACCTCACTTGGTTGTTTCAGTTGGGAAGTGAGTTTGTAGATTCATAAAGGGACTCAGGCATGATATTCAGTTCAGTAGGACTCGAGACTTAGAGTCGGATGCCTTGTTCAGCAGGTAGTAAAAGTCGTTCTCCAGTTAGAGAGCATGTGGGACCGAGAGCGAGAGGGCATACGATATCAGGAGAGAGAGTTCAGGGAGACAAGGAGGCCTCGTAGATCAGAGAAATCTAATGGTCCCTATTACGGAGGCAAGGTACGAAACAATAGAGGTTTTGTGGGTCAGCTGGTTCAGTTGCATTACTAGTTTCGCATGGGGTTTTAGGTACTCATCGGTTTCAGAATACTCATATTAGATAGTTTCCACAGCCAAGTCGACAGAGTGGTTGTTTTGAGTATGGAGATACCAGCCACGGGGTGAGAGGTTATTCCAGGATCCAGATAGGTGTGTCACAACAGGGGTATTCAGGTGAGTAGAGGGCGCCCAAGAGGGAGAGGCCCGACCCATTTCTGTGTTTCATATAGTAGGCTGAAGGCCGTTGTGTTAGATATTATCATACAAGTATATTTTGATGTGTTACAGAGGGGCACCATTTGTATTTCATTATAGTTCTGCTGGTCGGGACGAGTTTCCCTTATTTGTTGCTTTAATGATAAGAGAGTGCACTCTATTTTTCATGCTTGCTCCTGTTGGGAGATTCTATGAATGGTAACCCGTGTCTATCGTTGTTTTATTCATCATCTAGAGTGGTGAGACTAAAAGTGAGTCCTTGTTGTTCATCATGGTGGGCTTAATGTGATTTTTCCTAAGTGTTCTGTTTACGAGCCGTGATTTGATACTCAATCGAGATGTGAGTTCAGTGAGCATTATGATTTTATCAGCCGAGATGAGTTAGTGGGAAATTTCAATTGGTATGATATATTTTCGGTATATTTGTGATTCGATATGTTTGGACCGGGCTGAGTACCGCGGTGGAAATTTTATCAGGATAGGATCCTTGTGATTTTTTCATATGATTTGCTTCTTCCTTGTTATATTGATTTTGTAAGTCAGTATTGATAGAGAGTTGTGTCTATGGGCTTTTTTGATAGTTCCTTTATATGTTTCCATTTTCATATTCAGTCATTTCGTTATGTGATTTTTTAGTTTAGCTTGGGGGGGGGGTGTGCCCAGTGGTGTTAGTTGTGGCTCGGTGATTCGGGTGTCTAATAATGAGGTCTTCATGTTTATTGCATCATTATCAGTATTATGGGGCTTGGAAACAGAGTTCTTTCAGATGTGAGGCTAATTGCCAATGTTGAGTTGATTTCGGGCAGCTATTGTGATCAAAGGTGTTATTTTGAGCCCATGTGTGATGTGCTATATTGTGTGGTCGTACCTTATAGGTATATTCATGAGTTAATGCATCTGGTTGAGTCTAATGCCGGGTACGGATTTAGAATCGGGTCAATTGGGAATGAGTAGAAGGTGAGAAATTGAGGTATGAGGCTTATCGACGGTAATGGGAAGGCTATATTGCAGTTGTGGTGGTGTCGTTAGTCTTATACAGGTGGGGGTGACGTGGCATCACCCGTGGGTGTGTGTTGGAAGTGTTCAATCAGTGATTGGATGAGTTCGAGGTGAATCTCGGCACGTTCGAGGACGAACGTTATTTTTAAGAGGGGGAGGATGTAACGACCCGACCGGTCGTTTTGAGAATTTAAGATCCATTCGGTGGCTTAAGGTCTTGAACATCTTCACATTGTCTATACCAACCTGCGTGCGTGGTTGGATTCAGTTATCGGATAATCCGGATTCGAATTGGGAGGCAAATTTCAATTTTTGGAAGCTTAAGTGATGGAAGTTGACTAGAGGTTTGACTTTTGTGTAAACAGCCTCGGAATGAGTTTTGGGTGATGTCAACAGCTTCTTATGATGATTTTGTACTTAGGCGCGCGTCGGGAATTGGTTTTGGAGGTCCGTAGAGTAATTTGAGGTAATTTGGCGAAAGTTAGAATTTCGGCGATTTCGGCCGACAGGTGAAATTTTGATATCGGGATTGGAATGGAATTTCGAGAGTGGATGTAGGTCCGTTGTGTCATTTATGACTTGTCTGCAAAATTTGGCGTCATTCTAGATTGAATTGATAGGTTTCGGCACGAGTTTTGATATTTAAAGATTTGAAAATTTATAAGTTTGATTTTTGGTTTGATTCGTCGTTTCGGCGTTGTTTTATGTGATGTGAGACCTCGAGCGAGTCCGTGTTAGGATATATGACTTTTTTGTGTGATTAGACGGGGTCCTGAGGGTCTCGGGTGGTTTCAGATGAGCTTCGGACATTTTTCCCTATTTTTGGTCTGTTGTATGTTTTCTGATGTTTCCTTCTATGAGATCGCATAGGCATAGACGCGATCGCATAGTGTTCTGTGAGCCACCCAGATTTTCCTTCTATGCGATCGCATAGCTTCAGACGTGATCACGTATGTCCACTTTCTCCTTCTTCGCGATCGCACTCCTAGTGTCGCGTTCGCGATGCACAACTGGGCAGTAGCCATTTTTTTTCATTCTATGCGATCGCATTACCTTACTCGCGATCGCGTAGTACAAACTAACCAGTGGTATTTTCCTTCTTGCGATCGCATATTCTCGTCCAAGATCGCATTGAACAAAATACCTGGGCAGACAGTTTATATCATCAAAATCAAAGTTTTCACCATTTTATCACATTTTGACTTCTAGAGCTCGGCTCTTGGCGCTTTTTAATGGGGTTTTTCATGAAGTTCGATTGGGTAAGTGTTCTTCAACTAGAATTAAATATATTCCATGAATTAGTCATTGTTTTTATCATTTAAATTGTGTTTTGAGTTTTTGAGGAAAATGTGGGTTTTGGAAGAAAATTTCTAAATTGAAAATTCATGATTTGAGGGACCAAATGATATCGGAATTTGGTAAATTTTGTATGTTTGATGTCACGACCCAATTTACCCTCCGAAAGGTATCGTGACGGAATCTAGTCTCTATGACTAGGTAAGCCTAGAATTTGCGGAAAATGACAGAATCAATAAAATAAAGCCAGAAAAAGAACTCAAGTAGCTATAACGTAGCTGCTCGGCATATACATTTACTTCCCAAAACCCGGAATGTCATCATAGTCACAAGCTCTGTACTAAATGTAGCTCTATACAATGAAACAGTGGAAAAATATGCAAGTCTTCTATGCCTATAATAGAGTAGAAGGGGACTCGTGGGATTCTGCGGACGCAGAAGAATTACCTCGCGGCCTCCTGGCTGCTGCTAGAACGACTCTTAGCCACGATACTGGGTGCTGGTACCTGGATCTGCACATGGGGAAAACATGCGCAAGAAAGGGTGTGAGTACTCCACATTCGGTACTCCTTAAGTTCCAAACCTAACCCTAGTCAAGTAGTGACGAGGTCAGGTAGAGGCCATATTGAGTTTGTAAAACAAGTCAATATACAATTTAAAACAGTGAAAATAGATAAGTAATGATAAACATGATTAACGAAAAACGGAAAGATTTAATAACAGAAAAAGAGTCCTCAGCTCAGCACAGCATATATCTCAACAGTAAATGTGCAATGCAGTACACGGGGAAAGCTCTTGGATCTCAGTCCGTAGTCCCAATTTAAATATTCTATGCAGTACAGGGGGAAAGCTCCCGGATCTCTATTCGTAGCCCCAATTCAAATATGCATTTCAGTATAGGGGGAAAGCTCCCGGATCTCGGTCCGTAGTCCCAATTTAAATACGCAAAACAGAAGTAAGTCAGTTATGGCTTAATTAAACAGTCCAGGAAAACAACAGGCAGGAATAGAGTAAAGCAACCTAAGCATGATGTGACTAGTAACAAATAAGAGGAAATCAAGTCAGAACAGGTAGGCATGCTTACTCTGAAGTTATCTACTCAATTAAGATAGAAATAATAATATATGACTGAAAATGAGCGATTTCATAGGAGAAAAAATAGGATTTTAGCAACAATGACCCGTGTACGCACTCGTCACCTCACGTACACGGCGTCCACGTAAAAAAATCAGTATAAAATGCCTAAGGGAAAGTACCCAACATAGAATTAGGCAAGCCACTTACCTTGACTGCGCTAATCAACTCAATACCACGCTCTTGCCACGAGTATCTGACTCCGGGTGACCCAAATCTATTCAAATCGATTGCACGGTGTAAATATCACTTCAAGGGAACAAAATAGCTAATTATTTATAAGCTAATACGCGAAATTAGGAAATTCGCCCAAAAATTCCCCCGAGCCCAAGTCTCGGAATTGGGTAAAATTTATATTTCCCGAACACCCATTCGCTCATGAACCCACTCGAACAAGAATCAACAAATCCGTCGTCTAAATCTCCCTAAATCCTCAGATTTCTACTTGGGAAAATTTCATCCCATTTCCATGGTTTTTCATCCAATTTCATTGATTATATTGAGGAAAATGATAGACATTAACGATATAAAAAGGGATTAAGGTTAGAAAACGTTACCTATTATCCTCCTCTTCAAATCCCACCGAAAATCGCCAAGTTCCGAGCTCACAATCGATTTTGGAATTATGAAATTCAAACCCTCAGATTTTTGGTATAAACTACCCAGACATTTCGCACCTACGACACTGGGATCGCACTTGCGATGCCGCACCTGCGGAAACCCAATCGCAGGTGCAGAAATTCATTAAGTGGCCTTGGGTCGCACCTGCGGCACCCCTTTCGCACCTGCGTGCCCGCACCTGCGGAAATACCATCGCAGGTGCGGAATCCTTTAATGGCCTGGGGTCACACCTGTGGAACCCTCTTCGCACCTGCGTGTCCACACCTGCGAAAATACCATCGCAGGTGCGAGACACGGAACCAGAATGGTTCAACTATTCTCAAATTCACAAAACTCACCTGTTGGGCATCTGAAACAACCCCGAGGCCCCCGGGACCTCAACCAACCCTACCAACTGACCCTAATACCTTATTCAAACTTGGCCGAGCCTTAAAAACACATCTCATAACATCAAAATCATCAATTATGCATAGATTGAAGCCTAAGAACTTAGGAAATTTCTAGAATTCACATCCGATGCCGAAACACGTCTAAACTCATCCGAATGACCTCAAATTTTGCACACAGGTCAGAAATGACATTACGAACCTGTTTTTGCTTTCGGAATTCCATTCCGATCTGATATCAAAATCTCACCTATCGGCCAAAATTGCCGAAATTCTAACTTTCGCCAATTCAAGCCTAAATCCACAACGGACCTCGAAAATACATTCTGAACATGCTCCTAACCCTGAAATCACCCAACAGAGCTAACGGAGTCGACAGAATTCCATTCCGGATCCGTCTTCACACAGCTCTAGCTACGGCCATATTTCTAAAGCTAAATTCCACATATATGGACTATGTGTCCAAAATCACCCCAGATTTCATCACTCAACGCTCCGACAAGTTCCAATAACATAAATAGACATGGGAGAAGTGGTAAATAGGTGATCGGGCGCAAATTCTTAAAACGACCGACGGGTCGTTACATCCTCCCCCTCTTAAGAAAATTGTTCGTCCTCGAACGAGCATAGAAACATACCTGAAGCTGGGAAAAGATGAGGGTACTGATTCCGCATATCCTTCTCGGTCTCCCAAGTCGCCTCCTCGACTAGCTGACCCCTCCACTGAACCTCTATTGACACAATATCCTTTGACCTGAGCTTTCTGACCTGCCTGTCTAATATAGCCACAGGCTCCTCAACATATGATAGATCCTTGTCCAATTGGACTGAGCTGAAATCCAAGACATGAGTCGGGTCACCGTGATACTTTCGGAGCATGGAGACGTGGAACAGCGGATGAACCCCTACTAGGTTGGGAGGCAAGGCTAACTCATAAGCAACCTCCCCAACACGTCGCAACACCTCAAAAGGGCCAATAAATCTCAGACTCAGCTTGACTTTCTTCCCGAACCTCATGACGCCCTTCATAGGTGATACCCGAAGCAAAACCCAATCACCAGCCATAAATGCCAAGTCACGAACCTTCCGGTCCGCATAGCTCTTCTGCCTGGACTGAGCTGTGCGAAGTCTCTCGTGAATCACCTTCACCTTTTCTAGGGCATCCTGGACCAAGTCTATACCCAACAATCGGGCCTTACCCGGCTCAAACCATCCCACGGGAGACCTGCACCGCCTACCATAAAAAGCCTCATACGGCGCCATCTGAATGTTGGACTGGTAGCTATTGTTATAAGCAAACTCTACAAGAGGTAAGTATCGATCCCATGATCCTCCAAAATCCATCACACAGGCACGGAGCATATCCTCGAGAATCTGAATCGTGCGCTTGGACTGCCCGTCCATCTGAGGGTGAAAAGTTGTGCTCAACTCTACCCTGGTGCCTAACTCCTGCTGAACGGCTCTCCAGAACCGTGAAGTGAACTGTGTACCTCTGTCTGAAATGATAGATACTGGAATACCGTGGAGGCGAATAATCTCTCTGATATAAACTCAACCAACCTCTCCGATGAATATGTAGTCAGTACTGGAAGGAAATGGGCTGATTTGGTCGGCCGATCCACAATCACCCAAATAGCATCATGCTTCCTCAAAGTCCGAGGAAGTCTAACCACAAATTCCATGGTGATCCGCTCCCACTTCCACTCTGGAAGCTCAATCTGCTGAAGTAACCCTCCCGGTCTCTGATGCTCACATTTGACTTGCTGACAGTTGAGACACTTGGCTACAAACTCCACTATATCCTTCTTCCTTTTTTGCCACCAATAGTGTTGTCTCAGATCCTGGTACATCTTCGCGGTACCCGGATGGATGGAATACCGCGAACTATGGGCCTCCTCAAGAATCAACTCCCGAAGCCCATCCACGTTGGGCACACAGATACGACCCTCCATCCTCATCACCCCGTCATCTCCTATAGTCACACTCCTAGCATCACCCCGCCGGACTCTATACTGAAGAACCAAAAGGTGGGGATCATCATATTGGCGCTCTCTGATACGGTCATAAAGGGAAGATCGAGAAACCACACAAGCTAATACCCGGCAAGGCTCAGAAAGATCCAATCCCACGAACTGACTGGCTAAGGACTGAACATCTAAGTCTAGAGACCTCTCAGCTGCATGAATGTATGCCAAACTCCCCAAACTCTCCGCCCAACGACTCAAGGCGTCGGCCACCACATTGGCCTTCCCCGAGTGGTATAATATAGTGATGTCATAGTCCTTTAGCAGCTCCAACCACCTACGTTGGCGCAAATTTAGATCCTTCTGCCTGAATATGTGCTGCAAACTCCGGTGATCCATGAATATCTCACAGGGAACACCATATAAATAATGACGCCATATATTCATGGCGTGAACAATCGCTGCCAACTCGAGATCATGGACAGGGTAGTTTTTCTCATGGACCTTCAACTATCTGGACGCGTAGGTAATTACCCTACCGTTATACATCAACACCGCTCCCAAGACAATCCTTGAAGCATCACCATAAACTTTATAGGATCCGCAACCGGTAGGCAAAACCAACACATGAGCTGTAGTCAGGGCTATCTTGAGAATTCTGAAAGCTCTCCTCACACTCCTCGGTCCATATAAAAGATGCACTCTTCTGGGTTAGTCTGGTCATAGGCGCAGAAATGGATGAAAATCCCTCCACAAAACGGCGATAATACCCAGCCAAACCGAGGAAACTGCGGATCTCAGTAGCTGAGGACGGTCTGGGCCAACTCTGTACCGCCTCCACCTTCTTCATATCTACCTTGATCCCATCCGAAGACACCACGTGGCCTAGGAATGCCACAGAATCAAGCCAAAATTCACACTTAGGAAACTTGGCATACAACTTCATCTCCCTCAATGTCTGAAGCATGGTCCTCAAGTGCTGCTCATGGTCCTCCTGGGACCTAGAATATACTAGAATGTCATCAATGAACACAATGACGAAAGTATCAATATAAGGCTGAAATATGTTGTGCATCAGGTGTATGAAGGCTGCTGGGGCATTGGTCAGCCCAAATGACATAACAAGGAACTCATAGTGGCCATATCTGGTCCTGAAGGCAGTCTTCAGGATATCCGGTTCCCGAATCTTCAACTGATGATAACCAGAACGTAGATCAATCTTGGAGAACACCCTAGCACCCTGTAACTGGTCAAATAGATCATCAATGCGAGTCAATTGGTACCTATTCTTCACTGTCACCTTATTCAGATGCCGGTAGTCAATACACATACGCATCGAACCATCCTTTTTCTTCACAAATAATACCGGAGTGCCCCAGGGTGATACACTGGGCCTGATGAATCCCTTACCAAGAAACTCCTGTAACTGCTCCTTTAACTCCTTCAACTCAGGAGGAGCCATGCGATAAGGAGGAATGGAAATGGGCTGAGTGACCGGCAACAAGTCAATGCCGAAATCAATGTCTCTATCGGGTGGCATACCCGGAAGATCAGCTGGAAATACATCAAAATAGTCCCTGACAACTGGAACTGAATCAAGTGTAGGGGTCTCAGTACTAACATCTCTCACATAAGCCAAATATGCATCACACCCCTTTCCAACCATCCGCTGAGCCTTAAGAAAAGAAATGACTCGACAGGGAGTATACTCCAAGGAACCTCTCCACTCTAACCTCGGAAATCCTGGCATAGCCAGTGTCACGGTCTTGGCGTGACAATCAAGAATAGCATAATAGGGAGACAGCCAGTCCATACCCAATATAACATCGAAATCTACTATACTGAGTAGTAGTAAATCAGCTCTGGCCTCAAAACCACTGATAGCAATCAAACATGACCGATATACACTGTCCACAACAAGAGAATCTCCCACCAGAGTAGAAACATAAATATAGGAACTCAAAGAATCCCGGGCTATCCCCAGATGTGTAGCAAAATAGGAAGACACATATGAATATGTAGAGCCTGGGTCAAATAATACCGATGCATCCCTGTGACAAACGGGAACAATACATGTAATGACTGAATCTGAAGCAATGGCCTCGGACCGGACTGGAAGAGCATAGTACCTGGTCTGGCCTCCCTTTCTAGGGCAACCTCGACATCCCCGACCTCCACCTCGAGTTGCATGAGGTGGTGAGGTAGCAGTTGGGGCTGGAAGAATAACTGGAGGACCTGGTGGAAGACGTGGAGCCTGATAAATCTGAGGGGGTGCACCCTGATAAGTCTGAGGTAATGCACCCCTCCTCGCTCTAGGGAAATCTATGATCATATGATGAGGGTCACCACACTCAAAGCAACCCCTCGAAGGACGTGGTGGCTGCTGTTGACTCTGAATTGGCCTGCTGGGTTGGCCAGTGATAGCACCTCGAGCAGGAGGCACCTGAAATACTGGGTGGTGCATAACAAGGCTCCTGAGGTCTAGGAGGAGCTGGAATACCGTTGGATGCTGGGAGAGCTGAATGAACATGGCGACTCACAAAACCCTTACCATAGCGTGCTGCTGGTGCATGGGCTCCTGAAAAATGACCAGTCTCTCGAGACCTCTTGGCCTCTCTCTCCTCTCTGTCCCGGGCTAACATAGTCTCAATCCTCCGGGAAATACTCACTGCCTGCTGGTAAGTAATATCGGTCTCCAGCTCTCTGGCCATGCTGGTCCGAATACTGGGGTGGAGTCCCTCAATAAAGCGCCGAACCCTCTCTCTGACAGTGACAACCAAAGCTGGTGCATGGCGAGCCAAATTGCTGAAACGGACTGCAAACTCTGACACAGTCATGGCACCCTGGCGTAACTGCTCAAACTTCACACGCCAAGCATCCCTGAAACTCTGAGGGACAAACTCAAGTAAGAACATCTGGAAAATCTGAGCCCAAGTAAGTGAAGTTGCCTCGTCCGGGCTACTAAGATCAAAATCACGCCACCACTGATAAGCTGCTCCCCTCAGCTGGAAAGCAGTGAAGGAAACCCCACTCGTCTCCACAATACCCATAGTGCGGAGAATGCGATGACACCCCTCAAGAAAACCTAGGGCGTCATCCGAAGCTAGTCTGCTGAACTCAGGTGGGTGGTACTTCTTGTACCTCTCAAGTCGGAGCTGCTCTGCCTCAGGAACATCTATCTTAATCTCATGCTGAGCTGGAGATGCTGGGGGCATATGAATATACTATGGAACCTGCCCAATATGAACTCTCTAATCAGGAGTACGGGCTGTTGGAGTCTGTGTCCCTCCTCCGGCCTAGGATGTAGCTGGAGCTATTGGGAGTAGACTCGCCTGAGACAGAGTACTGAAGGCACTCAAGAACTGGGCCAATGTCTCCTGGAGATATGGAGTAACAGTAGGGACCTCATGTGACCCTCCAACTGTAGCTGCTGAGGGATCCTCTGCCTCTGCTCTAGCCGGTGCTCGGGCGCACCGCGTGCTCCTCCCTTGCCCCGGCCCCTGCCTCTGGTGGCTCTGACAGGGGGCTCAGGTGCCTGGTCATCAGTACGTCCGGTACAGGTACGAACCATCTGCAAGCAAGAATAGAATAGAGTTTTAAGAATTTGATGACAGCAACTAGCACGATAAGGAATTCCAAAGAATTTGATTGTTCTTAACAATTACATAGCCTCCCGAAGATAGATACGGACGTCTCTGCACCGATCTGCGAGACTCTAATAAATCGGCTTGTGACTCCTATGAACCTAGACGCTCTGATACCAAATTGTCACGGCCCAATTTACCCTCCAAAAGGTATCTTGACGGCACTTAGTGTCTATGACTAGGTAAGCCTAGAATTTGCGGAAAATGACAGAATCAATAAAATAAAGCCAGAAAAAGAACTCAAGTAGATATAACGTAGTTGCTCAGAATATACATTTACTTCCCAAAACCCGGAATATCACCATAGTCACAATCCTTGTACTAAATGTAGCTCTATACAATGAAACAGTGGAAAAACATACAAGTCTTATATGCCTACACTAGAGTAGAAGGGGACCGTGGGATTCTGCGGACGCGGCAGAATTACCTCGCGATCTCCTAGCTGATGCTAGAATGACTCCTAGCCACGATACTGGATTCTGGTACCTGGATCTGCACATGGGGAAAACATGCGCAGGAAAGGGCGTGAGTACTCCACATTCGGTACTCCGTAAGTGCCAAGCCTAACCCCAGTCAAGTAGTGACGAGGTCAGGTGGAGGACCTATTGAGTTTGTAAAACAAGTCAATATACAATTTAAAATAGTGAAAAATAGATAAGTAATGATAAACAGGATTAACGAAAAATGAAGAGATTTAATAATAGATAAAGAGCCCTCAGCTCAGCACAGCATATATCTCAACAGTAAATGTGCAATGCAGTACACGGGGAAAGCTCCCGGATCTCAGTTCGTAGCCCCAATTTAAATATGCTATGCAGTACATGGGGAAAGCTCCCGGATCTCTCTCTGTAGTTCCAATTTAAATACACATTTCAGTACAGGGGGAAAGCTCCCGGATCTCGGTTCGTAGTCCCAATTTAAATATGAAGTGCAGTACAGGGGGAAATCTCTCAGATCTCGGTCCGTAGTCCCAATTTAAATATGCAAAACAGAAGTAAGTCTGTTATGGCTTAATTAAACAGTCCAGGAAAACAACAGGCAGGAATAGAGTAAAGCAACCTAAGCATGATGTGACTAGTAGCAAATAAGAGGGAATCAAGTCAGAACATGTAGGCATGCTTACCCTGAAGCTATCTACTCAACTAAGATAGAAATAGTAATATATGAATGAAAATGAGCGATTTCATAGGAGTAAAAATAGGATTTTAGCAACAATGACCCGTGTACGCACTCGTCACCTCACGTACACGGCGTCCACGTAACAAAATCAGTATAAAATGCCTAAGGGAAAGTCCACAACACAGAATTAGGCAAGACACTTACCTTGACTACGCTAATCAACTCAATACCATGCTCTTGCCATGAATATCTGACTCCGGGTGGCCCAAATCTATTCAAATCGATTGCATGGTGTAAATATCACTTCAAGGGAACAAAATAGATAATTATTTATAAGCTAATACGCGAAATTAGGAAATTCGCCCAAAAAGTCCCCGGGGCCCACGTCTCGGTATTGGGNAGAATTAGGCAAGCCACTTACCTTGACTGCGCTAATCAACTCAATACCACGCTCTTGCCACGAGTATCTGACTCCGGGTGGCCCAAATCTATTCAAATCGATTGCATGGTGTAAATATCACTTCAAGGGAACAAAATAGATAATTATTTATAAGCTAATACGCGAAATTAGGAAATTCGCCCAAAAAGTCCCCGGGGCCCACGTCTCGGTATTGGGTAAAATTTATATTTCCCGAACACCCATTCGCTCATGAACTCACTCGANGATTAGATTGAGGAAAATGATAGAGATTAACGATATAAAAAGGGATTAAGGTTAGAAAACATTACCTATGATCCTCCTCTTCAAATCCCACTGAAAATCGCCAAGTTCCGAGCTCACAATCGATTTTGGAACTATGAAATTCAAATCCTCGGATTTTTGGTATAAATAGCCCAGACATTTCGCACATGCGACACTGGGATCGCACCTGCGGAAACCCAATCGCAGGTGCGGAAATTCATTAAGTGGCCTTGGGTCGCACCTGCGGCACCCCTTTCGTACCTGCGTGCCCGCACCTGCGAAAATACCATCGCAGGTGCGGAAATTCCTTTAATGGCCTGGGGTCGCACTTGCGGCACCCCCTTCTCACCTGCGTGTCCTCACCTGCGGAAATACCATCGCAGGTGCGAGACACCAGAACCAGAATGGTTAAGCTGTTCTCAAATTCACAAAACTCACCTGTTGGGCATCCGAAACAACCCCGAGGCCCCTAGGACCTCAACCAACCCTACCAACTGACCCTAATACCTTGTTCAAACTTTATCGAGCCTTAAAAACACATCTCATAACATCAAAATCATCAATTATGCATAGATTCAAGCCTAAGAACTTAGGAAATTTCTAGAATTCACATCCGATGCCGAAACACGTCTAAACTCATCCAAATGACCTCAGTTTGGCACACAGGTCATAAATGACATTACGGGACCTACTGTCGCTTTCGGAATTCCATTCCGAGTCTGATATCCAAATCTCACCTATCGGCCGAAATCGCCGAAATTCTAACTTTCCTCAATTCAAGCCTAAATCCACAACCGACCTCGAAAATACATTCTGAAAATGCTCCTAGCCCCGAAATCACCCAACAGAGCTAAAAAAGTCGACGAAATTCCATTCCAGATCCGTCTTCACACAACTCTAGCTACGGGCAGATTTCTAAAGCTAAATTCCACATTTATGGACTATGTGTCCAAAATCACCCCGGATTTCATCACTCAACGCTCCGACAAGTTCCAATAACATAAATAGACATGAGAGAAGCAGTAAATAGGGGATCGGGGCACAAATTCTTAAAACAACCGACCGGGTCGTTACAGTTGAACTCGTATTGGAATGGGTAATCAGATTTTGTAAAATTTGTCGGGTTCCGAGTTGCGGGACTGGGGTCGACTTTTGCGTCAATTTTTATATTTTTTTAAATAATGAAACTTTATTATTTGGAATGGTTCCTTATACGTTTTATGTGTATTTTGAAGTTGTTTTAGTGGATTTTGAGCCATTCGGAGGTCTTTTCGCCCGAGAAGTCCATTTTAGAGTACTAGGTTGTCATCTTTGAGGTAAGTATCTTGTCTAACCTTGTGTGGGGGAACTACCCCTTAGGATTGAGTTTTCTATGTTGATTGTAGCCTGTGTACGCGCGGTGACGGGTGCGTACTTGGACTTATTTGCAAATAAGTTGGCGTTTTGGATTCTTATGTCCTTATATTCCCTATGTATGAAGTTGTATTTGTTATATCTGAGTTCTGATTGCTAGTTCTTCTCTCTCTGCTTAAATTAGAAGTTACTTGCTTAGTTTTATCTTGTTTCTTATTTGATCTTAATTGACTTAACTGAAGAAATTACCTTTTCTACCGTCGTGCTATATCTTCCTTCATAAACTGCCTATTTGACTAGAATTAGCATAATCTCGCCCTATAATTGTTTAGTAGTAATTGGAGTATTATATGATGGTGTCAAGCATGCCTGTGGATCGTATATTGTGATTGATATGATCTTTCATTAAGCACTACTTAGGCTTAACTTGATGATTATACATGTTGATGATTCTCTTGGCATTTCCTATCGCGGAGCATTAATTCAAGTTGGGAATTATTTCATGAAGCTAATTAATTAAGCAAGATTGGTTATAGTTGTTTCCCTTGCCGGGATGATATTGTTTCCATTGTTGACTCCCTTGCCGGGATAGTGTGGCTTCAATTATTATTCATGTTGCTGATGATATTGTTTCCATTGTTGACTCCCTTGCTGGGACCGTATGGTTTCCATTATTGTTCATGTTGTTGATGATATTGTTTCCATTGTTGACTCCCTTGCCTGGACAGTATGGTTTCTATTATTGTTTATGTTGTTGATTCCATTGTCTGAATGTTATCATTTCATTTGTTTGGGTGAGAAAGAGTGTAAAGCACGAAGAATGATGTCGTGCCATTTTTTATGTTCATTGTAATGTGAGGAAAGAGTGTAAAGCATGAAGGGTGATGTCGTGCCATATTATTGAGAGTAAAAGCACGATGGGTGATGCCGTGCCATATTATTGAGAGTAAAAGCACGAAGGTTGGTGCCGTGCCATGTTATTAAAAGCACGAAGGGTGATGTCGTGTCATATTATTGAGAGTAGAAGCACGAAGGTTGATGTCGTGCCATGTTATTGAAATTAAAAGCACGAAGGGTGATGTCGTGCCATATTATTGAGAGTAAAAGCATGAAGGGTGATGACGTGCGTGATATTGTGATTGAGTGCTAATGCATGAAGAGTGATGTTGTGCCATATTATTGTGAGTTCATGGCACGAAGGGTATTTCCGTGCAGGTGAGGACGAGGGACATGCATTATGATGTGATATCTATTTCCCTATGTATACATTGTGCCTTTACTTCGAGTTGTTATTGTTGTACTTACATATTTGGTGTGACTTATTGTTGTTGTCCTGTACTTGACTTTTATCTCAATTGTTGTTGCACTGTCCATGTCTTTTACATGCTTAATTTACTTAATTTTACGTGTAGTATTTGTCTATTCCTAAGGGAAGGATGAGAGTAAAAGCGCGAAGGGTGATGCCGTGCACTTGTTCTATCGGAAATAAGTTCGAAATACATTTATTGGGAAAGTATATTTTTAAAAACGCTTATCTTGAAGAAATTACATCTAAAGACTTTCCTTCTGTAAAGTATATATATACGTATTCGGAGGAAGTACCTTTCAAAAGATTTCCTATTTTGAAACGAATATATTTAAGGTCTTCAATATAAATTGGTGGCTGAAAGGTTATATTCAAAGGTTTGATTAAATTGTTGGAGTTGTTGGCTAAGGTCAGAGGTGGAGATTATCGCAGTGCTGAGTTATTATTTGTTCTTACTATATTGTGGGTTTCGTTTTTTTTTTGTTGTGTTCCCGNACGCTTATCTTGAAGAAATTACATTTAAGAACTTTCCTTCTGTAAAGTATATATACGTATTTGGAGGAAGTACCTTTCAAAAGAAGTTTCCTATTTCGAAACGAATATATTTAAGGTCTTTAATACAAACTGGTGGGTGAAAGGTTATATTCGAAGGTTTGATTAAATTTTTAGAGTTGTTGGCTAAGGTCTGAGGTGGAGATTATCGCAGTGCTGAGTTACTACTTGTTCTTACTGTATTGTGATTTGCGGTTTTTTGTTGTGTTCCCGTCCATTTTTCTGTGTAATATTATGATATTCTGTCGATTTATTATTGTTTTCCTCCCGCATTGCATTGTTATGTAGTTAATTATATTGTGTAATCTTTGTACAGATGTCATATTCCGTCATTTTCTATATTTAGTCCTGTTTGTTTTATTAGACCAGTGGGTGTCTTGACTAATCCTTGTCACTATTTCACCGAGGTTAGTCTTGATACTTACTGGGCACCACTGTGATGTGCTCATACTACTCTTCTGCATATTTTTGTGCAGATTCCAGGTTTTCGCATAGTCGGACGATTGATTGTTAGTAGCATGGTTGCTGTTGTGGAGACTCAACGTAAAACCGCTTCAGCGTTTGCGATTTCGGAGTCACCATCTTATATTTCTGAACAGTGGTATTTTTAGGAGTTTTAGTGTAATTTCTTTAAAGCTTATGACTTGTAATACCAGGTTTTGGGAAGATACAATGTGTAAAGAATTATTTATTTCAGAAAAATATTAGATTCTATTTATTATTGTTGTTATTCCATGAATATTAGGCTTACCTAGTTCTTAAGACTAGGTGCCATCACGATACCCAACGGAGGGAAATTTGGGTCGTGACAGTTTTAATCTAAATATGTATTATATTATGCAGATGACAGGCAAGGGTCAAGGTAACAATGACCCTACTGGTTTTCGGGGTCGAGAAAAGGCTAGGAAGGGAAAGAGGAGGGTAGAAAATAATACTCCATCTTTTCCACCCTCTTCAGAGATGCCTATGCCTATGCATCTCTTATCCTCCACCCCACGGATATACTGAGCTGCCACAGCATCACGAGCCCTACACCTTCATGCAGACACCAGGTCTTTCATCACAGGGCCATATGACTATACATCCGGCATACAGTCCAGCTGCCTCACGACCACGTGGATCGCAGGCATCTGCATCGCATCCATCAATATCACAGCCACATGGATCACATCCATCCATGTCACAGCCACTCGGGTCACAGCCATCAGTATCACAGCCACCTTGGGTCCATCCAGCTATGTCGCAGTCACAGGAATCGCAACCATCTTCATCAGCGACTCCATCTATTTCAGGCCTTCGCCTGCGAGGAAGTAGATCTGACCCCCCTACACCTTCCACACATGCCTCTGATATACATGCATCGGACGGTGATGACAATGATGACAGGGAGGTGCGTTACGATCAATATGGTATGATCATCATAGTCCTTGAGGGTGATAGGTAAGAGTTATTTATTATTTTTGCGTTTATTGTTTTGTAAAGTTTTTACTAAGATATTAATATGTTCTTTTGTTAAATTGCAGGTTCATCCCGAGTAATAAGACTACGAGGATAATCACCAAAGCCATCAGAAAGCTTTATGATGGCCCTTATGCGACTTGGACTGATTTCCCATTCTCGCTGAAGGAGCAAATTTTCAATCAATTTAAGGTATAAATGTTATTTTAATCAGTTTACTTATTTATATTTATGATATTTCCATATAATATTTAAATTTTGAAATACAGATCAAGTGTGTATGGGAACACCGCTATAGCACGGAAGTGGTTGCAAATTTTCATCACCAAGCTCGCAAGCGGTTGCCGCATACTTTCTCCGAAGCTAGAAAGAAGAATAAGAAGCCTGACTGGTTACTTCAAAATTTGTGAGATTTTTTGCAAAGGCAATGGCTTACCGCAAATTTCTTAGAGAAGAGCGAAAAAGGAAAGAAAGCTCGTGCATCTGAGAAGGGAGGCTCCTTGCACACTGGAGGTGCGATCAGCCTAGGGACAATAAAAAGAAGATTGGTACGTAATTGCTTAATTTATTTTAATTTTCAAAGTATATCTATTATATTTATTAACTAAATTAATTTGTTTTCAGGAAAAGAAGTTGGGACGTCCAATGAACCAAGATGAGCTATTCAAGGAGACACATATTGTGAAGAAGAAGAAAGAGACGGATCACGAAAGGTGGGTCGAGGACCGGGCCTCGACTGTATATGTAAGTTTTCACTTCTCATTAAGTATTTTAATTTACTTTTATATAAATTTTGAAATACTAATTCAATGTAAATTTTCGTATAGGGTCGCTTCCAAACTAACATGGAGGAATTCATCCGCACTCAGCCATCTAATGAGTCGGGCGAGCCAACCCAACCTTCGGACGAGGATGCTGAAAGAATATGGATGGAGTCTGATGGCGGTCCAAAATAGGGGAAGGTATACGGGCTTCCTATTAAGAAATTGTAACGACCCGGTCGGTCGTTACGTAGAACTTGCATTACAATTAGTGTTATTGCCTTGTCATAGGTTGGTTATACTGTTTATGATGTGTTAGTGTTGGTAGGTTCGGAATCGGAATGGTTATAGTGAGAATTTAGTCACTTAGTCTTTAAGAATAGACTTAAAGTGGGAAAGTCAACTGAGAGTTGAATTATTGGTAAACGACCTCGGAATGAGGATTTTATGGATCGGATAGCTTCGTTAGGTGATTTGGGACTTATGAGTGTGTTCGGAATAATGTTGTGATGTCTGGTGTAGAATTAGGCTTGAATTGGCGAAAGTTAGTTTTTGGTGATTTTCAGTTGGCAGTGGAAAATAGGCTATCGGGGTCGGAATGGAATTTCGGAAGTTGGAACAGATTCGTAATGTCATTTTGGATATGTCTGCAAAATTCCAGGTCAATTGGATGTGTTTTGGATAATTTTGGCATCGTCGGTGGATTTTAGAAATTTCAAAGTTCTTAGGCTTGAATCCGACGTGATTTTGGTATTTTGATTTTTTTTGGTGTTCCGAGAGTGCAACTAAGTTTGAATGATCATTTATGATGTGTTGGTAAATTTGGTTGGGGTCCCGAAGGGCTCGAGATTGATTTCGGGGGTTAACGGGCACTTTTGGACTTAGAAAAATAGTTGTTTTGCTGGTGTGTTGCAGGTGTGAAATTCTTATATGAGATCGCGGGGTGATGTATGCGATTGCACAGTTTAGTTGGTGAAGCCCAGAAAATTACTCTATGCGACCGCAGGTACAAGGTCGCGATCGCAGAGAGAGGAGTGAGGAAGCCAGTGCGGTCGCGTTTGGCTGGGCGTGATCGCATAAGGTCTTGGCGCGTGGGAGGGGTTGACTGAGTGTTCTGTGGGAGCGCGGGTGTAGCTACACGATCGTGTAGGGTAGTACTTGGCAGTGCTTCACGAACGCATTCCTGGAGCCGCGATCCCACAGTGTCCGGACCTGGGAAGTATAAATTAAAACCCTCCGCGACCATAACCCACTTTTCCACCATTTTTGAACGGGAAGAAGCTTTTGAGGCGATTTTTAAGAGAGGAAATCATTGTTATTCATTGAGGTAAGGATTTTGGACCCTAAAAACTCGATTATATGTGATTAAGGATCAAATTATCATCGTTTAATTTATGAAAATTAGTAGAAAAAGATGGAATTAGGGCTTGAGATTATGAGACCTTTAGGGGATGATTTGAGGGGTCAAACGAACTCCGATTTTAGGGTTCTTTATATGTACGGACTCGTGAGATGATAAATAAAATTTTGGTATAAAATTTGTCGAGTTTTGATATGCGGGCCCGGGGGTCGGGTTTTGGCTAATTTCGGGTATTGTGCTAAAATTGGTATTTTTCAATTGGAATTCATTCCCTTAGCATAATTTAATGAGAAAGATATGATCTTTATAGATTTGGAGCACTCGGAAGTTGATTCGAGAGGCAAGCGGGTTGCAGAGTAGATTTTCGGGTTAGTTTGAGGTAAGTAATGTCTTTAAATCCTGTCCTGAGGGTATGAAACCCGGACTTTATATCCTTTCACAGATTTGGAGTGACGCACACACTGCATGACGAGTGTGGGGCGTGCACGAATTGGAAATTTGGAAAATGTATCTTTTTAGGCAACTATTGAGTTGCCAAACCGCTTTTAAAGCATATGGTTATTAATATTACTATGTTTTGTTATACTTGGACTGTAAGCCATGTTTGGGGCCTAGTGTCGATCTGTTTTAACCCCTTGAGGGCTGTTTTACTGATATTCCTCACTTTGAAACTATGATTTTACACTCAGTCTTTCTTGTGAAATTGTTGACACTCTTATTTGATAATATTACTTCTTGAAATGAGATACTACTTTGGGTCGAGAACCCCGTTTTATTTATGTCCCGAATGGCATGCTGAGAGTGTCTGACTGAGTGAGGCCGAGGGCCAATATTGTGAGGATGTTATGATATGAGAGGTCGAGTGCCTGAGAGTGATTGATGCCATGATTTGGCTTGTTTATAGCTTCGATTGTAGGAGCCCCTCCGGAGTCTGTACACACCCTCAGTGAGCGCAGGTACCTACTGAGTGCGAGTACCGAGTGATGGGTGATTGGGAGGCATGAGTGACAGTGAGGTTGCCCACGGGGCTGATACTGAGCGATGGTGAGGTGCTGAGGGGAATTGTTATGAGTGATGATTATGGCCCGAGGGGCAGTTTTATGATGATATTTTACTGATTTTTGACTATGATTCACTTTATTTTTCAAACTGGTATTACTGAAATTTTTACGGAGATATATTGAAAATATACTTGTTTCAAAAGGATTTTATGGAAACTGGTTTTCGAACTTATGTATACTGTAATGAGACTTGATGTTTTACTGTTTTGTGGATTGGTGTTTTTGTGATGTGTGTTCATATACTTCAGACTGTGATTTATTTTCATTACTACTGAGTTGGCGTACTCATCATTACTCCCTTCACCCCTGTGTGCAGATCCAGGTACTTGTTTGGAGCAGTAGTCGTCCGAGCTCGTTGTCATCAGCGTTTGGGATTTCGAGGTAGTTGTCCAGCGTCCGCAGCTTCTCCACTTCCCTTATTCATTTAGTACTTAGTATATGATTCATAGACATTATTATGACATTTGTAGAGTTAGTTTATTTCTTAGATGCTCGTAATCGGTTGACTCCAGTCTTGGGGGATTTGTTTAGACTGTTAGATTATTGTTGCGGCGTAAAGACTTAAAGAAATTATTTTATACTCTATTTGCTGATTATTATTGATTTTTGAAATATTATAATAGATCAAATGTGTAGTTATGTGATGGTTGGCTAGCCTAGTTCCACGATAGGATAACGATATGTTAGGATTTGGGGTCGTGACAGAAATTCCATAGTTATAAGTGTGGAATGCAAGGAATAGGGACTTCCTCGCAAGGCGAGCAACTTGATAGGGAGAGCCTCTCCGCTATGCGGGAGACTGTGACAAGGCTCACATCCGATCTAGAAGCATCCGGAAAGAGAAAAGGTTAGAGATGCTCAGTACCTTGGCATGCAAGCTCAGATCAGAACTCTCCTATCTACTAGAGCTTTTCCGATTCCCCGGTCTCGTGAGTTATCGCCAGAGGCTCGACCTGCACGTGAGCGTTCCTCCCGTCCTCCCTGTGATCGTTCCTCCCGTCCTCCCCGTGGTCATTCTTCCCGTCCTCCACAAGACCCTTATCTATACCGTCTTATAGATGAAAGTTCATCAGAAGGTGACGATGATGTTGTACAAAACACTCCTTGACTTTTATATACTTTGAACTAGACAAATAGAACCAGTTTTGAACTAGTTGTAATAAGCTTTAACTTAGTTTTGTTAGTTTAATTTGTTAGTTCTTTTGAACTTTAATTTGTTAGTTTTAATGTGTTTTTTGAATTGTTTTGTTGTTGTTTGTTGTTATGTTGTTGTTTTTGTTATTGTTGTTGTGTTGCTGTTGCTGTTGTTGTGGAGATTTTGGTATAGAATTGTATTGATTGTATTGAAATTGTATTGTTATTTAGGGATTTTGGTATGCTGGCAGGTGGTGTAGCTGCCAAAACAGGCATTTTATGCCAAAATTATAACCCAGAAAAGCGACCAAAGTTGATCGCTTTCCTATTAAAAGAAAAATTATGGGAATTAGCGACCAACCTTGGTCGCTTATGACTAAAACAAATTAAAAAATTAAACATTAACGACCAAGGTTGGTCGCTTATGAACACATATTTTAAAATTAGCGACCAACTTTGGTCGGTACTATTAAATATATATTTTAATTTACCGACCAACGTTGGTCGGTAATTTTTAAATTATAATAATTAATTAAATATCATAATTTAAATATACCGACCAAAGTAATTTAAATTATTAAAATATTATAGCGGCCAAAGTTGGTCTGTATTTTGTTTACAGTGCACAGTTGGTCCTTTTACCTTAGCGACCAACTTTGGTCGCTAAGGTAAAAGGACCACCAATATAGCGACCAAGCGTGTTTGGACGCGTTTTGGTCGATAATTTGACATAAGCGACCAATGTTGGTCGCTATTTTTGGTCGCCTTTTACTAGATTTCTAGTAGTGCAAATTGCAACCCCTATTCCTTCTTAAATTGTCTTCAATGCCTACTTCTATTCCTAAATACTTTGCTGATGGACTTCTTATATATGTAGCTGAATACCTAACCAATTGGATACGTCATCCTTTACTGCTGTAATCCATGTATATTATGCAAACAAATGAGTTTGGGTTTCCACTCTCCCTTGATCATATAGACTACATATTTGTTCCTCCGTGGAATATGTTAGCCGCCATGGACGATCGATCTAGAGCTGGGGAAGAGAGAAGCTTAAGCCAGTGAATGTCGCGACCCAAAATCCACTAAAGGTCGTGATGGTGCCTAACACCGCCGTCAGGCAAGCCAACATTGAATGATTAACTTAATTACTCATTTTAGTATTTTGAAACCATAGTTTTCATCATTAAATAATACTCCCTCTGTTCCAGATTATGTGAACCTATTTCCTTTTTGGTCCATTCCGAAAAGAATGGCCCCTTTCTAAATTTGGAAACAATTTAGCTTAAACTTCCAATTATACCCTTAATGAGAAGCTTTTATAACCACACAAATACTTTGGACCTCTTTTTGACTTGTTTAGGACCACAAATTTCAAAAGTTTTTATTTTTTCTTAAACCTCGTGCCAAGTCAAACAGGTTCACATAAATTGAAACGGAGGGAGTAAGAAATAGAATTTACAGGGTAAATAATAATAATTTCACAACTACAATAATGAATAACCCGTAAGCACCCCCAAAACCAGGTGTCACAAGTGCATGGGCCTCAACTAGGAAATATAATGAAATACACCATATGTCTGGAATACAAATTAGACAGGAGAATATAAATAACTATGATAGAGACTCTGCAGGCTGCGGATCGTAACATGAAATGCAGCTCACGGTAAGTCCCCGCAATAGCCGCGCCTCTACGCCCAAAAGACCACCCGACATATATGTACCTGCACAAAAATATGCATCAAGTGTAGTATGAGTATGCAAATCAATGCGTACCCAATAAGTATCTAGCCTAATCCCAGAGAAGTAGTAACGAGGGGTCGACATCGACACTTACTAGTGGTCCAGTAAACAATTATAATAAGAAGTAAACAGATATGGGGGCAAGTAAACAAACGAAATAAACAAGTGTAAATACATGATACAATCTTCCTCTTTACAATAGGCTCAAGCTCTCAATTAGCAATTACCTCCTCAACCGGAGCATATATATATATATATATATAATGGACCTCAACAGAGAGGTCGTCATAATTCAAATCAGGAAGACTCATAGATACGCTGACTTCTTGTCAAATATTACGCACGATTCTATGAGTGTATTTTATAGAAATGTTGAGGCGTACATCCCGATCCCATCATAATATGTGCACTAGCAAGGGTCGAACGACACGAACCATAGATGCATTTATTATATTGTCGAGGCGAACGACCCGCTCCCAAGAGGGTGTGGTACATATCCCTCCCGAGGCGAACGGCCCAATCCCATTAGAATAAGAAGCTTTAATGGGTCCTTGACCCCACTCACGAATAAATGTGTGAGTTATAAGTTTAAGGAAAACCTTTCGATGAAAACGCATAGCAGGAGAAATCCGTAAGAGGAACACAATTATTCCGCGTCTAATCATGAAATTCGTCAAATCTCTACAATAACAAGTTTATCACTCTACGCATATCTAGTCTCAAGTCGTAATGCGAAATAAAGGAATTAAATGAGCAAGGATAACCTCCTATAATACAAGTATAGCATGTTGTGAACCTAAGTCTACCCAGACAATAACATGAATCTAGCTACGTACGGACTCTCGTCACCATGTGCATACGTATCCCCCCACACCAAGTAACACCTATCAAATACATCATCTAGGGGTAGTTTCCCCCTCACAGAGTTAGACAGAGACTTACCTCGCTCTGAAGTTCCATAACCGGCTCCAAGGCCTCTCTAACACATCAAACCGGTGTCTGTCGCTCCAAAACTAGCTAATAAATGTGAAAATCCATAAATATATACTCTAATACTCATAATGAATCAATTTATAACAAATTTTCAACTCTACTCGAAAAGTCGATAAAGTCACCCTCGGGCCCACGTGCCCGAATTCTGGAAATTTCGAAGATAATTATTATTCATAATACCACGAACTCAAATATATAATTGATTCCTAATTCCATTTTCAAAATCGTGGCCAAAATTCAAAAATATCAATTTCTAGGTTTTCTACCAAAATCCCAATTTCTACAAATTGTCATTCTTAAATCCTTATAAAATCCATGTACTAAACTTTCAGTAGGTGGAAATAACTTACCTTGACTTAGATGATGAAAACCTCCACTCAAAGCTCCTAAACCATCGCCCAAACCAAGAGAGAAAATGAGTGAAATGAGCAAAACCTCGACTTTTAAACAATCTACTCAACTGACTTTCCGCACCTGCGGCTGCGCATCTGCGGAAAAATCCATCGCAGGTGCGGTCCCCTTCAAGTGTGCAAAATCTGCTTCTGTGGACCGTTTCCGCTCTTGCGAGAACACTTCTGCGGTCCATCACACGCTTCAGCGTCCCCGGACGTGCGAATATCTTTTGCTTTTGCGACCCAGCTGCCCCTCTCATTTTCCACTTATGTGGAGCACCCTTCGCATCGTGGAAATTTCCTCGCATCTACGATCACCCCAGCTCAGTCCAATAGCCGCTTCTGCGGCCACAACGCCGCACTTGCGGGGTCGCACCTGCGACCCTTTTTACGGAGGTGCAATTACACCAGACACCAGTTGCCTCAGCCTTTCCCCAAGACTAAACTTGATCTGTTAACCATCTGAAACAACCCCGAAGCCCTTGGGACCTCGATCAAACCCACCAACAAGTCCTAAAACACAATACAAAGTTAGTCGAGCCTTCAAATCATATCAAACAATGCTAAAACCACGAATCGCAGCCTAATGCAAGCTTAATGAACTTTAGAACTTCAAACTTCTACATTCGACGCTGAAACCTATCAAATCAAGTCCGATTGACCTCAAACTTTGCACGCAAGTCATAGTTGACATTATGGACCTACTCCCACTTCCGGAATCTAAATCCAACTCCGATATAAAAAAATTCCACTCCCGATCAAACTTCCCAAATAACTTCAATTTCCAACTTTCGTCAAATGACCTATAGACCTCCAAATCCACATCTGAACGCGCTCCTAATACCATAATCATTACACAGAGCTATTTCCAGGCTCGGAATCCCAAACGGACATCGATAACATTAAAGTACACTTCAACCAAAATTTATGAAATTCCTCCAAAAATGCTAACTTCCATAATAGGCACTGAAATGCTCCCGGACCACCCGATTCCCAACTCGAACATACACTTAATTCCGAAATCATGTACGAATTTATTGGAACCTTCAAATCCCGATTCCGAGGTCGTTTACTCGAAAGTCAAATCTAAGTTAATTCTTCCAACTTAAAGCTTTCGAGATTAGAATTTTCCATCCGAATCCACTCTGAACTTCCCGAAATCCAATTTCGACCATACGTACAAGTCATAATACATTAAGTGAAGCTACTCAGGATCTCAAACCGCCGAACGATATGCTAGATCTCAAAACGACCGGTCGGGTCGTTACATTCTCTCTCACTTAAATGTACGTTCGTCCTCAAACGTGCTAAGAACTGCGTCGAAGTTGTCCAAAATCACTTTTTAACACCTCGTGCACCTACACGTGCCACCACAACCTAGTTGAGCACATTAGCTAGAGCCAGACTGAATATCCTTCTTGCTACATTAGCTAACAAGATTTAGAACCAAATTCCAACATCCGAAATTCTCCATGATACTAGATTCTAACACACTAACACCGTATCAATCACCAAACACTAAACCCAATGTGACCATGCTCCTCCGGTGAAATCACACCGTGTACCACATAACTCATTTGCCCAAGGCAATCTCCCCAAGCACAACAACTAAATTTCCACTGACCCGAAGCCCGTAGCATACCTCATAACATATATAAGCCTTGTTCCAACTCTTGCAATACTGCCACGACGGAAGAGATGCGTAGAAACTCATAACCACCGACCGGATCACAAATCATGGAGTCTCTCCTTTTGACAAGAACCATTACCCCATTCTGAACTGAATAATGATATGTGCTCTTTAATATATCCTTCCTAACTCCGATCACACTGATCCCAGGTCCAATAACCTCGTCTCCCCTAGTACCAGCAGCTCAGGCAATAAGCCATCTCAGACACTGCCAAACGTCTCATATGATGCCATACAGTGCCAACAAGCTTCAACTTGAATGTGATACATAAGGAAAACCAACTTTGGAAAGAACTACTCAACCCACACAACTAATTAAACAACCGAAAAGATGTTATGAACCTTCCTCAGAAAATGAGAAACAAAACACACATGAATAGACATAGGGAACTGTACTCAACATCACACTATTGTGGCGTGCAACCCGATCCACACATGATACCATTGCGGCGTGCAACCCCATCCAACCATGATACATGTGGCAGTGTGCCTCCCGATCAAACCAACATACTCGTGAAGGCGTGCCACCCGATCCAAACAACATACCCGTGGCGGCGTGCCACCCGATCCAAACAATGTACCCGTCGCGGTATTCCACCAATCCACACATAATAATCTATAAGGAAATACATGCTGAGCCAGAATGCTCATACCTACAAAATACCCAAATGTCGGCTACAAGCATGCCAAGTGTAGAATACCATCCTTAGGGAGACAGATGCGCCATACGCTACAAAACTCAAGACGACTAAGGTGCAATAAATGACCTGCATCTCGAGAGCCATCCTGCTCATATAACACCGCAAGCTACACGGGACCACAACATATGTGCGAATAATCAAGTCGTCTAATAATCCACATGGCACAATAGGGCATTACATGAAATAACTGACGACGGGAATAACATCCGACGCTCAAAGACTCCTCCATAAGCAACGCTATGCTGAACGAACACACACAGCCTGATATAGAGCACACATTCATATTTATACCCATCCACAGACCTCATGCCGATTCTGATCGTACTGGGCTAATAACCTCCCAAGAATCCACAACAAACTTATTCATGACACACAAGAGCAGCCGTCTAATCCAGAACAATCAAGTGACTACATGTCACACTTATACAATCTTCCCGTGGGATACGCTCCCACGACCTCCGCACCAGGTACCAAAGTCTTCATATCCATACCACCGGCCATACTAGTGTTGTAAAGAAAATCGAGAACCTGCAAATCAGTACACAAAGCCTCTTACACATGACACCGTTCTCAGGTGACGCTAAAGAAAACACCAGCTTACTCTAAACATCTGAATTCTTTCCTGCTCATCCGAGCTCGTGACATTCTTGTTATCACCGAGCCGCAACTTTGATCCTCAACTTCCAATTCCCATGCCATCACCGTACCTAATATGCCACTATGCGAGAGTACAAGAATTTCATCATAACTCCTGAACCACTAATAAAATAAACACTTCATCATATAGAAACTTTTCACCTAACTCATTTCAGGAGAACCATTGCATCACGCAACTGAATTCCCATAACCGCAGAAAATACAAACCTCAAGTTGTGTTCTAAACCACCATAACTCTTCGAGGATCCATCTGCACATAACATGCCATAATAATTGAATGCCTCCAATCAACTTAAATTACGTCGGTCGTCAACCCTCGCACGTACCGCCACAAATCACCTATATAACTTAACACACTGAAGGAACTGATCATTGCCACTACCATGCCGATTCAACCATTGCTAACCGAACCAACTTCTTCTAATTTACTCCGGACTTGCCTTAGAAATAATAATAGCCCCATTCAAAATATAACGAACTCATTCCGCACTCATCCTGAGTGACCCAATTCACGAGACCCCATTGTCTCAAAACCCATGAACCATCTTGTACCCTCCTTCTGCACTCAGCCGGTAGACCCATTATGATAATCCCTTTGTGAATCCGAAGTTATTTTATCCCATTCCTCCAATGTTGCACCGCAGACCGACGATCATAGAACATTCAAAGTCCCTTTCATAATCCACTGCAAAATCTCGATACTTAACCATACCACGGACTCGAAATCCTTAGGCACCACACTTTAATTTTGAACCCACTAGGATCGTTGTTGAGAGTCACCCACTCTGACTTGGTCCCAAATATAATCAACTCCAAGGCTCTTCTAGCACGTGAACACCCTCTCAAAGAAGCACCCGACTGAATTACTTTCCTTGTACATCACATCTACACGAAGCATAAACTCTGAGTCTTCCCAAAACTTGAGCATGAATCGATAAGGCCAAATATAGTACACATTCCTCAAATCCTTTGCTCGAATTACCACTAATGTTTTTCTTTCCTTAGTCGTTATAGCCCGCCAATACACTGATAACCAGAAACAACACAAGTAGACAACTATGCAATCCAATCATAGACGGTGGGTCTCCCCCACTTAGCTTGAAACTACAATTACATAACCCTGGAACCCACCAAGATTCCTCCTTCCCCATTAACATCAACTGAAAGTCCAACAGTACATTCCAAAATCAAAGTCATGTTGCATCCAAATAAAATCCGTGGACCTAGTCACTGTCCACCATGAATTCCCAAATTGCTCTAAACTTTCCTCAAGGCGTGTGGCTACCCTACCACAGAACCCATATGCTACTTTGCCAGTCTCCCACTTTAGTTAAACCCTCTCCTTTAAGAAACTTCTCGACTTCCATTTTTCATACTTGTCCTGCTAGTGATTCACCCACTATGAGACACTTCCCGCCATGCCCTTCCTCATACTTTGCTGCCCGAATATTGCCCCAAATCATATCCATACATGTAGCACCTGAACAAATGGGTCGCTACAAACTCTAAACATCCTAAAAGATCATTTTTATCGAGCCATCAATATTAGAAATAACATCTCAATTCTTAACCGCTACACACTGCTATCTTTGACAACCACTCCTCATGCACCATTTCACAACACCCTGCCCCGAAGGCCGAAAATCAAAGAAGGCCATAACACCGACAAACCTTAATATGTTCCAACAAGAACGACGACACCATATCAAAATGAAAATTCCACCACACTCGGGAGTATCAATTCTCGCTACTTCATCAACCAAAGCCTGAGCATTCATAGACCAGTTGTCTTTCCTCCACTGGATTTAAATGCTGAACCCTTAAATCATGCACCGAGAAATCCTCCTATCAAGTCATTCACTGCCTTGATGCATAGACAAGCACTCTGCCATTGCACCAACACAGTGTGATAATGCATCTGAACATCATAGCAATTTGCATGCAACCTCAAAACCATTATAAGCACAACTACTGAGCCGAAATGACAGAACATCCTTTCGCAAGAAGACGATAATGACTTGATTGAATGCGCAGGGAGAAATAACTGTCCATGTCTGTAGTACCACTACAACTCCTCGATGCCTAATTGACACGAGTGCTAAACATCGTATAAGGATGAGTAGGAAGGATATAAAGGCATAAGCCTTAAATGAATCAAATCGCACGATTAGGAATCAAGAAAGGGAAATGCTCCTAACAATATTGTAGCCTCTCAAATATAAGTACATACGTCTCTGTACCGATCCTCAAGAATCTACTAGACTTTACCATGACTCGTTAGACCTAAATGAACCTAACGCTCTAATACCAAGTTGTCACGACCCAAAATCTATTAAAGGTCCTGATGGCGCCTAACACTGCCGTCAAGCAAGCCAACACTGAATGATTAACTTAATTACTCATTTTAGTAATTGAAATCCTAATTTTCATCATTAAATAATAAGAAATATAATTTTGATTTTGGGAGCCTTCCATCGACAAAATCTAACTTACTTTTACTTAACAAACCAAACCCCATAGCACGACTCCACAAGGCATAATTATCAAATCCAGTCAATTGAACAGAGACTAGAGAGCTACCGATGTGTCAGTTGTTGTAGGTACAGTGGGTGATTCTGATCGATAGAAGAAAAGGACTGACCAGCTGGAGCAGAATTGCCATTAGCTGATGTAGTAGCTATTATGAATGAAATTTCATTGTCATCTTCATTTTCAATCACTATTGTTGACTGTAGCTTCTGAGAAATCGCAAACCTTAACTTCGATTTGAGATTACTAAGACAATTCAACACCTAATTCTTCATAATTGAAGCAATCCAGAACCAGAGAAGAAGATCGCAGAAAAGCCTAAATCATTGCCGGTAGCTCTGATACCATGTTAGCTACCATGGATGATCGATCTAGAGCTGGGTAAGAGAGAAGCTTAAGCCAGTGAAGGAAACAAGGAACTGTTTCATTGAATTAGCTGAAGAAGCAAAAATGAAATTGGCTGGCTCACTAATATCCTAGATGTACAAATATTTATACACTTCTAACCACTAACCAATTAACTACTCTAGTTAGTAATTACAATAATAATTAAACATAGTTAAGCACCACCTTGTTGATCAGTCCTTCAACAAAATATGCCTTTTAACAAGTCTTTCCTTGGTTAGCATTCTGTCATGGTTAACTAACCAGACATAGAATCTGTCCTTAGGTTTTAACACTATGTTCCATATCTAGTTTACCTCCTGCAGTCACACTTGTCCTATTAGTTCATTATAGTTTCTTGCCCATTGAATAAGCTCCATTCTGAATAATCAGATAATTCCCACTATTGTACCACTATGTGATTATTAGGTCTTTGAGTGAATTAGATTTCTCTAGTACCAACTACTATCAAGAGGTGGTTTGTGGCTCCAAATGTTCAGTTCTTGCTTCATGTATATCCCATGCACACATTTACCCATAGAACAACTTTTTTCCTAGGCAATTGTCATAGTAGTTCTCACACTGTAGCTATATTCCAATTCCTACACTCTTTAATGTTCAACCCACCATACTTTAGAACTCCCCTAAGATAATCTCTGCCTTGTTTATCCACCTCCTTGAGAAAATTCCGAGATAGAATGAAAACAATCCCCAAAAATTATATATATTGAGAATAGGACAACATTTATGATTTGCAATCTCCCTGCATAAGATAAATATCTTGAATAAGCATTAGGCATAATTTTTATTGTTATTATTGTTGTAATTTGCAATATAATCTTTCTAAATATACAGTTTCAAAGAATGTTTTCCAAAGTCCACTTTGTTTTATTGTTTGGGGACGAATATAACTTGCGTACTACGATACTACAGATGAAACTAATGTCCCTAACTTGTACTATAAAGAGAGTTGACAAAGTATATTACCTCTCTCTTTGTGCACTTGGTGATGAGAAAATGTCGAGAGAGAGAGTATTATTTTTCTTTAGTTAGTATCAACTAGGTACATGCAAAGTTATAGTGAAAAACAAGTGAATGAGAACGATTAATCCCTTCACTTTTTTTTTTGCCTTTCCAATTTCATCAAGGCCGTGGTGTAGGAAAGATGATTACTCATCTCTTTTTCCCTTTTCTTCTTCTTTTCTCTTCGGGTGACAAGTGCACTGGCAAATTAGCTAGCATAGTAACCATGCGCCGAATGCCTCAACCTTCCAACTTATTAGACTAGTTAGCCACCACACTCTGACTCCAATAGCTAGCATTGGATTTTATGTGGTGTCGATTTGGTATCACAAGTCGACTTGTATATATAAAGTTTTGATCTGGGGTTGAAAAACTTGAGTTTATACTCTAAATTATTGTTTATTTATTTTGTTTTATTTTTTAATTAAACACGTATATATTTAATTAAAAAGTTTTCAGCCAAAAGGGCACCAAATGAACGTGTGCCAGCTCAGTCACTGCTCGTGGATTGTTGTTGAGTGTGCTATAAAAGGGGTATTTGCAGCCATACCCTATATTTGTGTCACCTTTTAATTTGTACCCTATTTTTAAAAATTATTGATTTGGTAGCCAGCTGACAAAAACTCCGCAATAATATGACTATTATACCTCTAACACAACATATAAAAGATGCATCACACATAAATCACTTTACGGTTCTCCTCCATCACTCTGTCTCTCCTCAGATCTCCTCTAAAGTTGCATTCTAAAGTTGTTTCACGTTGAATTCCAAAGTCAAGTAGAAGATTCTTCACGTTAAACCTAATTTAACGTCAAAGCTGAAGTTTTGTCCTGCATAACATGGTGAAGTTTTTGGTTTATTTGCTAAACAAGCTGAGTTTTTACATAATTTGCTAAAACTTCACACCAGAAATGCTAAAGTATTTGTCTTGCAGTCTAAACAAGCTGAAGTTCTTTAGTTCATTTGCTAAGACTTCAGTACTAAAACATGTTGAAGTTATGTCTTGCGTTCAATAATTTTGTCATGAGCTTTCTCCAAAACTTCAGCAGAAAATGCTGAAGTTGTTTAGTTCATTTGTAAAAACTTCAGGAGAAACGTGCTGAAGTTTTCCTCCTGCACTATGTAATTTTTTCTTGAATGCTGAAGTTAAACAAGCTAAAGTTTTTTAGTTCATTTGCTAAGACTTCAACACTAAAATATGCTGAAGTTTTTTCCTACATTCAATATTTTTGTCATGAGCTTTTTCCGAAACTTCAGCAGAAGATGCTGAAGTTGTTTAGTTCATTTTAAAAAACTTCAGGAAACACGTGTTGGAGTTTTCCTCCCGCACTACGTAATTTTCTCTTGAATGTTGAAGTTAAATTTAGAAGTTAAACAAGCTGAAGTTTTTTAGTTCATTTGTTAAGATTTCAGCACTAAAATATGCTAAAGTTTTTTCCTGCATTCAATATTTTTGTCATGAGCTTTTTCCGAAACTTCAGCAGAAGATGCTGAAGTTGTTTAGTTCATTTTAAAAAACTTCGGGAAACACGTGCTGGGGTTTTCCTCCCGCACTACATAATTTTCTCTTGAATGCTGAAGTTAAATTTAGAAGTTAAACAAGCTGAAGTTTTTTAGTTTATTTGCTAAGATTTCAGCACTAAAATATGCTGAAGTTGTTTAGTTCATTTTTAAAAACTTCAGGAAAAACGTGCTGAAGTTTTCCTCCTGCACTATGTAATTTTCTCCTGCATACTGAATTAAAAGTTCATACCAAAAGAACTTTTTCATGAGCTGAAGTATTCTAGTACATTTGTTAAAACTACAACTTAAACTTCAGCTTAATCGTCTTTTTAAAAGGCTTTTAACAAAAAATGGGTACGGATGCAAACAGAAAAATAAAGCGGCTACAGGTTAAAAAGGGGCGACCAAATAGGGCGCCCCATGCAATTTTTACGTTATAGAACCGTAGCATTTTGAGCTTTTTTCACTTTAAACTCGTACTAGAAACTATTTACATTTGGTAACCGAAAAAATGAATAAATTTTGTATAATTTTTGTCTATAACATAAATAATGTATATATATTCAAAAAAAATATATTTTTTCGGTTATTATTTTGAGAGCGATTATATAATGTCATTTTGTTTAGTAGGGAGCTAAAGACAAGAAATTGTATAGAAATTAGAGACGGATAATACAGAAATTATTTTCCTACTTGGGACGGAGGGAATAGTTTAAAAAGAAAACCAGAAAAAAGAAACATATTCCAATCAACCTTCTTCTTGAATTGGGCTTTTGTTAAAGTAGAAGCCCATATTTCTTCCTCCCAAATCCGCTCCAACGTGACCCGGTGGATAACTTCATCAACCGTCCATCTGAGAGCGTCTGACCAAAATTCAAATTCTCCTCTTCATCCCGCTCCTACTTTCAGATCTCCCTAACACAAACGGCTATTCTCTCTCTCACACACACACACAGTAACACAAAACACACACTGCCTTTAACAAATACATCTATTTCCCCCCCATTTAGCGCTTAAAAATGTTGAATCGCCACGAGAAGGAGAAAAGCGTAAACGTTCAAGTTCTGCTTCGTTGCAGGTACTAATTTGTTTTGGTTTTGAAAAATTTGCTAATTACTTTCAATATTAATCATTTAGTACTCGATTGCTAACTTGTTAAGAGTTCTACATTACTTTTGTTAACTGCATTTGATTTTTCTTTTAAATATTACTACAGGCCGTTTAGCGAAGATGAAGTACGGAACAATGCTCCGCAAGTGGTGACTTGTAATGAGTACCAAAGAGAGGTAGCTGTTTCACAGAACATTGCTGGGAAGCACATAGATAGGGTTTTTATGTTCGATAAGGTAATTACTAACACCAAAAATGGTTGGCTTCCGCTGTTGATTACTAAATAGTTTTTTTAAACCTAATTCATAAATTGGGCTCATATTTATTGTATCTTTTTTCGAGCATCTATAAAAGTTAAAGTTTCTAAAAAGATGGATAACTAATGCTGATATATCAACTAAACTAAACCCGAGTTTCCTGTTTCCATTATATTGTGTGTCACCTCTTATGTTAAATAAAGGAGATGTTTGTTACTGATATCTCATTTTTTTGTTAGTATCCTTAAATTAGAGCTGAGTTCTGGCTTTACTGCTTGTCTGAAATATGTAGTGATTCTTTAGTCTTAGTCACGATAGAAAGATGATGTCATCCTGGTTGTTTTATGTTTATTGTAGAGAATTCCCTAACCCCTTCCTTGTGGTGAGGGTTTCTGTTATTATTAGAAAGTTGGATATTGTTCATAGTGCTAAAATATGGAGATGCCCTCCTAAAATACGCTTTACCAGAAAGCATTATCTTGCAGAATTTCTGTTCTGATCCAAACTGCTGTAAACATTAGGGTCGTGAGATGTTCGTTGTCTTTTTGGCTATAATTTGGTTTCAGTTTTTAAGTCATGGTGTTTCATGCTTCTATCATGTTCTATTCTATTCAGGTTTTTGGCCCATCTGCTCAGCAAAGGGATCTTTATGATCAGGCAATTATCCCCATTGTCAATGAAGTTTTAGAGGGATTTAACTGTACTATTTTTGCTTATGGTCAAACTGGTACAGGAAAAACTTACACCATGGAAGGTGAATGTAAGAGGTCCAAGGTGCTAGCCACGAGCCTTCTGCTTCGATTCTATAAAAGCTTATGTAACGGTTTTTGTTTCTAACTTGTGATTGTCTGATGTAACAGAGTGGAAATAATGGCGAGCTTCCCCCTGGAGCAGGAGTTATACCTAGAGCAGTGAAGCAAATATTTGATATGCTGGAGAGTCAAAATGCAGAATATAGTGTGAAAGTCACTTTCTTAGAGTTGTACAATGAAGAGATCACTGACTTGTTAGCCCCTGACGATTTATCAAAAGTTTCTGTAGAAGACAGGCAAAAGAAACAATTGCCACTTATGGAAGATGGCAAAGGTGGAGTTCTAGTGAGAGGGCTTGAAGAGGAAATTGTTACAAGTGCCAGCGAGATATTTACTTTACTTGAGAGGGGATCAGCAAAACGTCGGACTGCAGAAACCTTGCTGAATAAGCAGTCAAGGTATGACTTTTTCTTGTTTTAGAATTTGTTATTATTGTTGTTGTTGTTATTATTATTATTACTATGTTTATGTTGCATTCAATCTGCTAGAAACAATTTTTTCTTTTCAGTCGTTCACATTCTCTTTTCTCCATAACAATACACATTAAGGAAGCAACCCCTGAAGGCGAAGAACTCATAAAATGTGGCAAGCTAAATTTAGTCGATTTGGCTGGTTCAGAAAACATTTCACGTTCTGGGGCTAGGGAGGTAATATGTTTTCTTATCTTCTACAGACTCTTTGAGAAGGTTGTTTCTTGATCTTGTTTATCAAACTCATACGTTTCATTTGTTCCTTCCTTCTTTATAGTTCAGGCACTGTTGGTTAAATTGTTTTTCCTCCTTTTGTTTTGCCATTCAGCTGTACTTGAAACTTCTTCATTTTGTGTACTATCTCTTTATCTCTATTATACCATTGTCAGGGTCGTGCAAGGGAAGCTGGAGAAATAAATAAAAGTCTGCTTACACTAGGAAGAGTAATCAGTGCTCTTGTTGAGCATCTTGGGCATGTTCCTTACAGGTAGTTACTATTCCAGTCGTTTTCTCATTTATTTTTAGTTTTTTAGATCTGTCTATTGTTAAGCCACTTCTCTGTGATGATTTCTGTGAAATTTAGGGATAGCAAACTCACACGTTTGCTCCGTGATTCATTGGGAGGAAGAACAAAAACCTGTATTATTGCCACAGTGTCACCTGCTGTTCACTGTCTGGAGGAAACCTTGAGTACGCTAGATTATGCTCACAGGGCTAAGAATATTAAGAATAAGCCTGAGGTAATATACTTGAATAAGCAAACAGTTTCTTCTTGGAATGATCTCATGATTTTCCCACTCTTAATTATCTCAAAAACAAGTCAATAATTCTTTGATCGTTTGTATTGTTGGAATTCACCTGCAATTTCTTTGCACATCTTTTGTTTCAATGAATGATTTATTTAATATGTTATCTCCATGGGTATCTTCCAAATGTAAATCATTTCATAGTGATTCATTTTCTCGCTGCAGTCCACTTGCTAGATGGTTTAGTGTTGTTTTTGTCAATCAATGTTGCTTTTGTCATCTCCAGTTGAATAATCCTCATTTTATGGTTTAGTATGACAGCTTTAGGAAAGTATTGAGCAAGCCCACCTAGTGGTTTTGGGCTGAAAATTCCTTTTTTTTTTTTTGGAATGAAGCTGTTTCCCCAAAGTATTAATTTGCTTATTGAATATGCCATCTTCTTTTAAAGAATATAGACATATTTTCTGTTTCAATGAAAACAGTACCACTAGATGGCCATACATTGAGATGTTTCACGTTCACTGGCATATAACTACATAGTGGATATGGTTTATCAGGTTTTGACTTTTGCATGAAGACTTCAGAGCTAATATGTAAAAGTTTGTTAATCAAAGTAAATTGGTCAGTTCACATGACTAATCAAAGTATCAGCATTTATTCACTAAATTTTTGTGAGATGACTGCTCTCTTTCAACCTCACCTTATCCAAATCTAATTTTCCGGATAACCTCATAATGTTAATTTATTTGAACTATGAGAACTCAAATATTTTTATTGTCCTTTGTCTCTATATCTTCTTTTGTCATTAAATCTGTAGGTGAATCAAAAAATGATGAAATCCACCCTCATCAAGGATCTGTATGGTGAAATTGAAAGGCTAAAAGCAGGTGAGTGCTTTTATATTCGAGCCACTTGTGATGTGAGATATATTCAAAGCATTTATCAATTTTTTTGTAGAAACTGGAGTAACAAATTGTTCATTTTTTTGTTCTTCTCATTTTCCAGAGGTGTATGCTGCTCGTGAAAAGAATGGTGTGTACATGCCAAAGGAGCGATATTATCAGGAGGAGAATGAGAGAAAGGTAGTGCATCTTTGATTTCCCCCACATTTTGTCTTATTTGCTTCTATAAAAGATAAAGGTAGTGCATCTTGGTTTTTGTCCATATTTTATTTTCTTTGCTGTCTATAAGTGATACTATATCATCAGCTGTTCAGTGTGCCCTCTTTTGCCTATCCTATCTTGCTGAGGATACTTCAAGTGCAGTGTGTCATATGTCTAAATTCACAGTGTTTTACCGTTTTGAAATTTTCCTTGAGTAGTGAAATTATAGCTTCATTCAGTTAATTTTTGTCTCACTGTTCCTTTGAGAGTAATACTTATCATTTCCATGTTTAGGCTATGGCAGATCAAATTGAACAAATGGGAATGACATTAGAAAACCAACTGAAGGTCTGCTTGCTGAAACTCTTGTAGTTGAAAAGTGTCTATGTATTCCAGTTGTAGAATGAATGATTTGGATTTTGGTTTGTGACAATCAGCAAATTGAGGAGTTGCGAAGTAGATATGATCACCAGGTTCGTCAGTGCTCAGATTTGACATGTAAACTTGATGCAACACAGGTGGGTTTCTAGCCTTTTATTCTAATATCATGTTTAAAACCTGTTCAAAAGCTCTTACTATTGAAGGTTCTTGCAGAAACACTTGAACCAAACTACCTCAATGTTGGCGAATGCTGAGGAAGAACTAAGACAATGTCGGTACACTCTCAAGGAGCGGGATTTTATTATCTGTGAACAGAAAAAAGCTGGTACAATGATCTGACCTTTGGTTTTAAATGTAGCCTGGAATTAGGTCTTAACTTCTTATTGATATTTACAGAAAATGCCCTTGCTCAACAAGCATGTAGTTTACGAGCTCAGTTGGAGAAATCACTTCAAGACAATGCTTCATTATTTCTGAAACTTGGTAAGGCATCTAATCACAATCTGCAGAACTGTAGAAATGATATGTTGGAATCTGTTACTATTTCCTTCTAATATGGTTTTTCTGCAGCAAGAGAAGACAAGTTGAGTGCTGATAATAGGTCAGTGGTGAACAACTTCCAAACTGACCTCGCGAAGCAACTTGGTTTTCTTTCTAACTCAGTGGCAATATCAGTGTGTCGACAAAATGAACACCTCCAGTGTGTTGAGAAATTGTGTCACAACTTTCTTGAATCACATGAAAAGGTGACAACCATATTCCCCTGGCAAACTTTCCTTTTTCTATTTCCTTAATTATAAGATCCCTATTTGTTTGCCTTGTTCTACTACTGATACCGGGCTTCACATTGTTTCTCTCCTAATTTTAGATTAGTTGAAGATCCAGATTCCATAAACTGTTAATGCAAAAAGTTTTCTTGTAGGCTGTGGTAGATTTGAAGAGGAAAATTAGAGCTTCAAAGGCCTTGTATGTATCTCATTTAGAGGACATGCAGAATGTGGTGAGACTGCATAAAGCTAGTTCTACTGCTGCCCTGGAGGAGATTTCTGCTTTGGCTTCTTCTAATTCAATTTCCATTAAAGAAGTATGAAATGATGGTTTTGTTTCTCCTCTGTATGTGTTTCAGTTTTGGTTGTATTGTTCTGAATTCTGATCAATGCAGTTGTGGGATTGAAAACTTACCTTTTCCCTTGCGTGAGCAGTTTTTAGATGCAGAAGGTGTGGAAGCAAATTCCCTATTTGATGAACTCCAGAACACTCTGTCAACTCACCAAGGAGAAATGGCACATTTTGCTGGCGAACTTCGTCAGGTTTCAGTTTTTACTTACCTGTAGAGTTTAATTAATTGCCAACACTATATTGCACAGAGAACTTAGTATTTCTTGATCTCTGGGAGTAGTTCTGCCTTTTATTTGTTCTTTTTAGGTTTCTTTCATGTCTTAATTTTTAGATTTCTCATTGTGTAGAGATTTCATGATAGTACAGAGCATTTGACAAATATCTCTGAGACCATTCAAGGATTTTTTGATAAGCTTATGGAAGAATCAAAAAGACTTGAAAGACATGCATCAACAGTTGATGAGATCCAGACGAAGTGTATTGCCGAATTTGAGACGGCTTATGAGGTATACTTTTGAAATTCTACCCGAATAAATAAAAGCTTATACTGTGGCTGATGTTTTAGTTTGTTTCAGGAACAATCAAGAGCAGAAGCGGAGAAGCTTATTGCTGATATGACTACTTTGGTCTCCCATCACCTGCATCGCCAAAACGAGCTGGTTTGTCTCTTTAATCATGTGATCATTGTGTGGTATCTCTTCCTTTGGGTTCCTCATAGTGTAGTTGACAGGTGGGTACAAGGCTTGTTGGTCTTAGAGAAACTGTTACTGGAAATAAGGCATTCTTGGATGGACATGTATCCTCTATGGAGGGTATTACAACAGTTGCAAAAAGAAAATGGCAGGATTATTCTATGCAAGCAGGCTGCGGCACCAAAGAAAATGCTGATTTCTCAGCTGCTAAACATTGTCGAATGGAATTACTTATGCAGAAGTGGTAGGGATCTGATTTTGCTATTGTTTCAAGTTTCAGCCATTTGTATTGCTTAAATAAATATCTGATCTCTATGGAATTTTCCTTTTCTCATATTTCAGTCCGTTGTTTGTTTGGATCTATTTCTTTGTCTCCTTTTTCTTTCTTCTTTCTATTATTTAGCTTCTCTTTGTTTCTGTGTTTGTGTTACAATGCTTTTATTTTTCATATCCAGTGTAAGCACTGCTGAAACAGCTCGCAAGCGGTGGCAAAGTACAAATGATTCAGTTAATGACATGGGCAGTCAACATGTCTTGACAATGCATTCAGTTGTCAGGTTAGTTTTGAATACGCTTAATGCCTGATTTCATGATGCTGAAGAGCAAATAAGTAATGTACTGGTGGCTATACAGTTAGCGGAAGTTGAATGTATTGCCTTCTGTTTTTGTAATGGATAAGAGCTACTGTCCGTTTGTTCTGAAGAGACTTGGTTAAAGCTACTTTAACATTTTATTTAGTTTTGATATTCTTAAGAAGATGATGAAAATCATAGTAGTATTATTTCGAAGTCCCTAAGGATCAGGCATCCGGTTTGATTTTGAAAGTCAGAACATTCTATTTAGGACGACACGGTGTTTTTTGTTTGTTGGTTTTGTTTTCTTCCCATTTTTACAAATAAATACCTATAAGCGTCTTTTCTCAACTCTCCTGGATTTTCACACATCTTACAAATTTTCTACAAACATCGGAGTGATAAGTTGTTAATTTTTTTCAAGTATTCCAGAAGTCGAAGTTCCATCTCTGTGTACAATAACACATCTAGCAAAAGATTGTCATGGAGAGATGGGATGTATTTTCTTCCTCAGTTCTTTTTTGTGCTTTGTTGTCCATCTTGCTCAGTATCATTTCCCATGCGGTAAAAGATGTTCAATGAGTTTGTCAGTGATCCTCTGTTTAAGTTGGTTTTAAATGTTGGCAGATGCTCAGAATTCAAATAAACTTGTATCTGGAAATGTAATTTGTTTGTTGATAGTTGTCTTTTTGTAGACTTGTGAATTTGATTTCTCTAAATTTGTGAGAGGTGATTAAATTTGTTAGATAAAATGTGTTAAACATTTCTATAACTCCATAAAGGAAAATGTATCATATTCAGTGAGACAGGACTATACTGAACATCGAATATGCATTTACAAAACTTTCAGGTTATCCAATATGAGCTTTTGCTGTTTCATTGCAGAGAAACTTGAGGACTACATCGAATTTCCTTAGTACAATCTTTTAATATTTTTTGCTGGTGACAGGAGTATATGTGACAGTAATGACCAACACGTAACTGAATTTGACTCTACAAAGGATGCTGCTGCTCAAGATGTAACAAGGAATAGTGAAGATGCCATTCAGTCTTTTGACGGTAAGTTCGTATGTTATTTTTGCGCGCTCTCTCTCTCTCAAATTTTATTTTTCCCCATTCTGATTAAAGAAAATGCTGATTTCTCAGCTGCTAAACATTGTCGATACCAATATAATAGAGTTTGTACGATTTATGGGAAAGCCAACAGTTGGTACAATTACTAAAGGAGCATTTTACAGTTAATACCTACACCTACTTTTACATAATATTCTTCCGGTTTAAATCTAACAGGCTTGTCGGAGAAAGAAAGAGCTTCTATATCTGGCATTTTGGATACTGCCAATACTCATTCAGAGACCCTTGGAGTACTTGAGCACGATCACGCTACTCAGTGTACTTCCATAGAACAGAAGGCCCTTGAAACTTTCCAGCAGAAATATATGGTATGTTGGTTAAGTATCATAATCAATTATTACATTAGGAGCTACCATGTAACTGTTGGCTTCTCCAATTCAAAACAATGTCTTCTCCTCGCCTGTCAGTTTGTTTTCCTCTTTGCAGAAAAGATCAGAAGCTAATGTTGCCATTTGCATCTTATATTGCCTTTTTATTTACAAAATAAAACTCAATGAAATTTGTATATGATTTTTCCCCATGTAACGGAGATGTCCTTTACTTAATGACTCTCAGGATTACGAGCCAACTGGATCAACACCAAGTAGGTCTGAGCCAGATATTCCAAGCAAGGGGACTATTGAATCTTTGCGCGCCATGCCTATGGATGCTCTTGTGGAGGAATTTCGGGAGAATAATCCTTCCGTGTCATTTCAAGTAATGGAAGTAAAGCCATCACTAATCCCACGATCTCCTCTATCGCAGATTAACCAGTAGCAGATTGGTTTCTTTCTTGTGTGTCATCCTCTGATCTGTATCTGTAATTTCCCTGTGTACTTGTACTACCCTAAGCAGAAATACGAGTAATACTGTAAATGTAGCATGTTGGTAGTTAATTCAGCTAAAAGATAAATCCCGCCTTGGGATTTAGAATGGCTGTAAGTGAGGAAAGCTTGATCATGGTTTTTGAAAATTTGGTTTAGTGAGAGGCATTCTTCTATTTATTGTAAAATGGCTCTTTGCTGCTCAAGGAGTTGCAATTCCATTTAGAAATAGTTCTGTAACGACATTCGGAGCTCAGTACCAGATATGTTTATTTTCAGATTATTGTTTCAAAGCAACCTCGGGGATTATGTTGAATATATGGGAAAACTTAGAATCCTATTTCATAGTTGTTTTTTCATCTTTTCTTTCAAGTTTGTCCAGAAAAAGACGGGGTCATCATAAAGGGGATATAGTGGGAAGACTTCCGTACATATCCCAGACAATCTCTAAGTTGCAGAATGCAGATTAAGGCGTTAAAGCATAACATAATTGTGGTTTTTACAGTAACTTGCCAACAAATTTCAAATCACTTTTTTTCAATCCAATTATTATGTTTCTACATATAAAAAAAAAGATTGTGTATTAATGCAGTAAACTGCGATATTTTTGTAAAATAATCCAACAACAAACCTAATGTAATCCCATAAGTGAGGTTTAAGGAGGGTAGTGTGTATGCAGATCTTACCCATACCTTGTAAATTGAGAGATTGTATCTAATAGACCCTTGGCTAAAGGATAAAAGAGAAACAGTAACAACTGCCAGAAAAATAATATAATCGAAGCAAAAAATACAATATTTATTATTACCGAAGCAAAAGAAACATAAGGTAATAATAGCAATCTAAAGATAAAGAACATGATGATAACACTAGTACTACAACTACGGAGAGGATGTACTGGCTTGGAAAGAAATATGCTCGATTACTTACTAACTGACTACCATAATCCTCACATCCGTACCCTCCTATCAAGGGTCATGTTCTCGGTAAGCTGAATATGTGTCATGTCATGCTTGAATACCTCTCCCCAATAGTTTTTCAGCCTACATCTACCTCTCCTTAACCCGCCATAGCTAGCCTTTCACACCTCGACATGTATATACCTCTCCTCTTCAAATGCTCAAACTATCTCAGGTTCGCTTCTTGCATCTTGTCCACCACATGTCACTCCCACCTTGTCCCAAATATTTTCATTCATAATCGTATCCCTGCTAGTAAGGGTGTCAAATGGACGGGTTTGGTCGATTTTGAGTGGGAAAAAAAGGGTTGAGTCAATAATTGACCCGTCCAAAAGTTACTTGGGCCAAGATGGGGTGAGTCAAGATGGGCTAAGATGTGAGTCAAGATTACGGGTGGGCATAAAATCCGAAAAACCGAATTCCGAACTGAACCGAACCGAACCGAATTAATTCGGTATTTTGGTTTCGGTTTTTTTCGGTATTTCGGTATTTCGGTCTAATTCGGTATTGCATTTTCGATATTTCGGTATTTCGGTACGGTTCTTGGTATTAGAATTTTGAAATTTCGGTATACCGAAATTTTAAAGCCTTTTTGTTTGGACCCTGCCCAGCCCCAAGCCCAACTGCCCAGCCCCAAGTCCAATTTTATAATTTAATTCCCAATTTCCCATCGCCCCACCCCTACCCCAAGCCCAACTGCCCAAGCCCACACTCTAAAGATTAGCTGATTAGGGCATTAGCCATTAGGTTAGGACATTAGCAAATAGCAACACATTAGTAGTTCAATACAGTGTAATCGCCGAGTTTCATTCTCTCTCAGTCTCTCACAATCACAGAGTCACCATTTTCGATCTGGGTGTCTGGCGACTGGCGTTGGTGATTCCGATTTCCGAGTTTCCGACTCCTCAGTACTCGGCTCCTCGCTCCTCACAATTCCGACCCAAAAGTCTCCTTTATTTCGAAGCTCAACACTCCGGCCAGATTCATATGAATTTTTTTCGTCGAAAAATTATTGTGTATATAAAGCTTTGTGATTTCATGATCTTTATTCTGTGATCTTTCTATCTTTATTCTGTGATTTCATGATATTTTTTTTATTCTGTGATTGTTTGAGCTTTGAGGTAAAATACTGTCTCATATTAATAAATAAATAAAATTAGTGTTTTTAGTTCTTAAATATAACAAATTTTGGTTGTGGTCCTTGTGATATACGTATGTGGTTAAGTATATTTAATTTTCAATTGGTTAATGGTGCTGCTGGTTTTGTAGGAAGCAAGAACTCATGTCTCTGTTGCCCTTAAAGGCTTAAACATGGTGAATTAACAATTGTGATTTGTGAACGCCAGTTTGATTTTGAACTTGATTATGTGAATTGGTTACTGATTCTGTTTTTGAACTTGTCTGTTGTCTCTGTTGCCCTTAAAGGCTTAAACATGGTGAATTAACAATTGTGATTTGTGAACGCCAGTTTGATTTTGAACTTGATTATGTGAATTGGTTACTGATTCTGTTTTTGAACTTGTCTGTTGTCTCTGTTGCCCTTAAACGTCTGCATCATTTGGACTGCTATCTATCTTCATTCAAGAATCAAGATTGCACTTGAATCACTATCCATATTTGTGTTGCTTATTTAAAAAATATTAAATCGAAACCGTACCGAAATAATTTGGTACGATATTTGGTATGTAGAATTGATAAACCGAATACCGAATGCCCACCCCTAATCAAGATGGGCTAAAATTTGGGTCATAACCCAACCCGCCCAACTCTTATCAAGCTTTATTTAATATGTTGTTTTCTTATGAATTGTATAATTACTAAATAAGATTTTTTCCTTTTGTTATGGTCATATATAACATATCAAAAAAAGAAAAAAAAACTAAGATATTTTGGCAAAGTTACTCATGGATCAATTTGGGTAGGCTAAAAATCGATCCAACTTTAAAGGGGTATTATTATTTTTAGCCCGCACCAAAAACTATTTACATTTAGTAGCCGAAAAAGTGTATAAAATTTGTATAATTTTTGTACATAACTTACATAATGTATATATATATACAAAAAGTATATAAATTTTATACATTTTTTCGACTATTATTTTAACAGCGGCTATACAATGTCATTTTTTCAACTTTAAATGGATTGAGATGGATTGTGTCAAGATGAACTAAGTTCAATAAATGAGGGGGTCTATAACCAGCCCAACCTTGAGCGAGCTGGCGGGGTCATTTGGGTTTTGGTCGCTGGTATGCCCCCATATCCTCAAGTGTTTATTGTCCTATCACTATATGGGACGAGGGGAGAGTGAAACGTCATTTCCGTAGTAAATTGCCAAAATAGTTTCAAATTATGATATGTTTTCGCCAAATTTTTTTAGCAACCAAATACATGTTGTTCACTACTATTCAAGTTCTCAAATCCACGAGGTATTTGCGTGTGTACATTGGACGACTCTTGTCCTCACGATAAGGGTTTTGCCAAAATTGATCAAAACGTCTATAAAATAGTTAAGTATTTAAAATTTATGTTGATTGTATTTGTCTGAGTCGTGGGAAGTTTAATATTCATTGTGATATGCTGTGCACTTCATGTGCTTATTCAGCATTATTCATCCTTTCCTTTTTAAGTAATTTCCAATTTCCATTGCCAATAAACATTACAAAAGATGTTTCCTTACTATAAATTAGATAATAATTTCATTGTTTATCTATAGTTGATAATTTCGATATATTTTTGTAATACGATCAAATTAAAGTACAAACTTTCAAGCTCATATACGACACATATGATGTACATGGAGTATTAGTTAGAACTTGAAGAGGATAGAGATTTTCTTTTTCTATTTTCAGAAATTAAGTTGCCATGAAATTGAACATAGATATTAAGTTTCTATTTTCTTCAAATAAGTCACATGGCTCCACATCCATTGACTTTTCGGATGGGATCTAATTAGAGACTTCAAAATAATTAAAGAAGCACATGTTCTTTATTTTAATTTTTGTAGTATTTACAGTTGGCAATGTATTTTAATTCTTTTATTCAAGCAAGTGACCTGTCATCTTCACATTATTTCATGTACTAGCGTTCTCTATAGATATGATCCAATTAACAACAACAACAATATACTAGTATTATCTCACATCGTCGGATCTGAGGAAGAGGGTAGTGTGTAAACAGACTTTACTCCTACCTTGTGAGTAGGAGTGTACATGGACCGAGTTGGTTCGGTTTTGATAAAAACCAAATCAAACCAACTATATCGGTTTGAATTGGTTCGGTTTTGTCGGATTTTTGTTATACGAATATTATTTCAATCTTACTTTATTAAATTTTTTATAAGTAAAAATGTGTTTAGTAAAAATTTAAAAAATTGACAAATATATGATCTATTAAAATGTTTTTATGGAAGAATTTTCTTAGTAACACATGATAGTTATTTTTTAGTTGTCTAACAATAATTTTATATTGATGTACACTTTCAAGATTAACCGAATTTAATAATTAAACATAAAAATAAATATGAACCTATATAGTGATATTTTTTATTTAGTTAAATTATCGATATGCCATTTCAAATTTGAAAAAGGTATAAGAATTTAATAGATCTTGACATATAAATACGAAAGAACAAAGAGATTGGCGCATTTCACTAACACTTGATAAGAAAGTGATCATACAACCCATTATTTAAAGTTAATGAATATGGAGCACTTCATATTTAACTAAATATTACATCCCATAAGAGAATCGAAAATATTTCTAAATAGGTTTTAAAGAAAATTCTATAAAATTCTTAAAAGTATATATAAATATTATATATTAATATGTTGGATTGGTTCAAATTTTTTTACTCAATACCAAACCAAATCAAACCAAACCTAGTCGAGTTTTTTAATCGGTTTGGTTTGACTTTTCGGTTTGGTGCGGTTTTCCGGTTCGGTTTGTACACCCCTACTTGTGAGGATAGAGAGATTGTTTCTAATAGACATTCGACTTAGGAAAACATAAACATCATATTAATAAAAATATAGACAAGAAGCAGAGGCGAATCTAGGATTTAAACTCTATGAGTTCAAGTTATAAGGTTTTTAGAATTGAACCCGTTATATTTTTAAAGTTATGAGTTCATATCTACTACTTTTGTAATTTTAATGAATTTTTGTACATAAATTTTTACTCCGCGTCAAAAGTTATGACTTCAATTGAACCTATAACTAGTGCACTACATCCGCCACTGATAAGAAGGGACAATATCAAAAAATATAAAAGCAGAATAAAGACAACAAGATAGTAAGATGATCAACAATGAAAGAAAACGTTGGTTAATCATAAAACCTACTACTAACAGAAAGCGAGACTGCGTGCCAATGCTACTGTTATGAATATCCTAGACTACTCACTCTACTACCCTAATCCTCGACCTCCATATCTTCCTATCAAGGGCCGTGTACTCGGTCAGTTGAAGGTGTCCATATCTTGCCTAATCACCTTTTCTCACCTCTTCTTTGACTTACCTCTATCCCTCGTAAGGATATTTGAATGTGAAAAATCATGTAGCTGAATATTGATATTATATGATATTTTATAAATCAACAGATTTTAAAAAAGAAATATTGATATTATATGATATTTTATAAATCAACAGATTTTAAAAAAGAAATACCAAAGATTCAGTTGCGCCAGAATCCGAAGCTACTATCTTGATTGGTACCGAAACAATATTACTCTTTCTATACTAATTTATTTTGCAGTTTTCGTTAATCGATAGTCATTTAATAAATTTTTAGAGCTATACTGCGGTACTACATTGGCTTAATTAATACTTTACTACTATTTAGGTATTTTAAAGCTACCTCTGTCGGTAGTAATTATCCTCATATCAAAGGGAAAAAGAACACATTTTAATATATTACTCAATGTTCAGTCAGTTTAAATCTATACAAGTTGTTTACCCTAAAAACTGAATTTATACGTAGTTTTAGGGATACGTAATATAACTTGGCACAAACTTGGAAAATATGTAAATTGATATTGAAATTAACTGTAAAAAGAAACAAATGCAAACCAAATGAATCGTATGGCTTTGGCCCTCGAGTTAGGTCACCCTCGAACAAAATGAAGATTCTACTGATATATAAACAGAGTAACAGAGAATTGAAAGTTAAAAGAAGGCAGTGTATTGCTTTGCATTGCGTAAATGCTACGTGTTTTACAAATGATCAGACCCCCTTTATATAGTAGGGGAATCCTACTCTTGATACAATTCTAAATGCAGTAAGAAATTCATGATTGGCTAATTAATCGGCCTCTTCTTGATACGTGCCGAGATTTTCGCCGTGATCCTTGCTCGATTACAGATATTTCGGATTTCTGTTACTTGACTAGGTAAACCTCCCTTGGTCTTGCTCGATCTCTCTTTTGCTTGGTCTCGATCTTGGATGATCTCGATCGGTCTTTGGGTCACGAGCTCAGCAATCTGACTTCGCACCATGACTCGATATAACATGAGATTGAACCTTGGCCTATCATGTTCCAGTCTCGATTGGTCATACGAAGGGCAAGCTCGATTTTGACCGTATACAGCTAGTCCACTCGTTTCTCGGAAAGAAGATGACGAGAAACAATATGAATTTCCAAACTCCGTTTCGATGGTAATGATGTCAGCGACGAGTCCGATTATGACACAAGCGATGAATGTCCCGTCGGTCTAGTTACCAAGGAATTAAATTCCTGTTATTCGCTGGTCGGCCACTACCGGCTCTGAACCGTCGCCAACAACCTATAAGAACCCTATCACTTTCTCATTCAAACTTTTACACTCAAAGATCTCTCTACTCTTGCTTTTTCTTCAAAAATCTCTTTGCTTTACAATTTTCACATCCAAATTTCTTGAACTCTAATTAAACTGCATCCCATTCTAATTCTCTCTTCTCTTGTTTATTAATGGCTAAAAATTCCAAAACCGTGCCGCAAAAAGAGGACACTTCTTCATCACGACCCGTTGGTGGTTAGGCTGCGACGGAGCCCCACCCTGCGAAATTCATTCCGACAGGGTGCCCAACCATCACTGACTTTAAGATCGAAAGACCTCCTCAGTGCCGGGCAGATGTGAGCCGGTCTTGAGGTATATACGAACAATCACTGAAGACATCCCCGACAAAGTTAAAGAGGAATGTAACTGGGACAAAAAGGACGTAGTAGTTCCTTCACCCGAGAAATCAATCACTACTCATGTGGAGGAGTATCTAAGCGTTTACACTTACCCCTTCAGGTTGGGTCCTTTAGACCCTGTCATCGTCGCCTTTTGCAAGAGGTACAACGTCACCCTCGGCCAAATCCATCCTTCCTTCTGGAGAATAGTGATTCTCCTCTGATTCTTCACAAGAAAAATTGAGGGATGTCCTTTCAACCTCGATCACCTTATGCGCCTTTACAGTCGCCAGCTCTATCAATGAGGACTAATCAAGCTTGACCACCGGGCCAGTAGGGCCCCGTTCTCAGCATAGATGAATCTCGGGATCGAGGCTGGATGGGCCAATTTGTCCGAATAAGGACTTTGGACCTGATCCCTGCTGAAGACATGTCTTTACCCGAGAAGTGGAACATATCGTAAGTAACACTTTACCTTGAATGTTCAATTTGTTGTTTTACTTATTATTTTCTTTCCTCATCTATGTTTTGGTGATGCAGCTGTAGCCCAGATGCCGGACCCAATTTTAGTACTCAAGCAATGGGTCGAGGGCCTGGTGTCACAGAGACCCTACTCCGAGCAGTCTTGGATGGAATTGTAAAAGGGTCGATGGGAGGCCCACAACCATGGTAAGTTTCTCTCTTAAAATGGTTATCGTTTGGGCTTCTTCTCGAACTTACTCATCCTTCTTTTTCTTTGTAGGTATCGGGAAGGATGTTGCGATGAGGCCCCCATCTGGATACGAAGAAGTCCTTCTTCAACCACCTTCTCCAAAGCAGGCCAAGGAGAAAAAGAGAAAGAGGACTCCGAGTCCTCCAGGCTCGAAAAATATAAAACCGGCGAGGAGGCCCCGCAAGCCCAAGGGGGACACTGGTACTATGTCTTCGGTTTTGATCTACCGATTAAGGGACGAGTCCGAAGAAGAAGAAGATAATTCCAAGCTGGTGGCCCGTGTACGAGCTGGTGCTTTGATACAAAAGTTCTCCGAACCGGAGGAGGTCGACGAGGGAGCTTTGGCCGAAGTTCTTGAACCAGAAAAAGTTGAGGCCATTCCGTCCCCAGCTGAGATGGTTGAGGGAGAGAACGGGGGCGAGGCTTCCTGAGCAGCGGAAGAGGTCGCGAGGGATGAGCTTGGGGTGATCGATATTTTCGGACCCCCTCAGGTTTCGGACGCAATGATTCGCAAGGACAATATGTTGGAAGGCCTCCCTTACGAGAGTCTTTAAGGGACGACTGATATCCATGTCTTCTTTGAAGGGCTTGAGTCTGTTGCCTCGGAGGATGTCACCGGGTTTGGTGATTTACCGGTACCGAAGAAAGTACCATCACCGGGCGCTACTGGGTCTTCAAAGATCACAAGACTGGTGGACCGATTCCCGGCCCCAAGTGTTAACCCCGGCCGTAGGCGGAATATAGTGTTTTCTGTTTCGGAAGATGACCGATTCTTCTCTCCTCCCGTGGGGATTGCCAGCTATCTTAGATGCAAGGTGACCAAGGAGGACCAAGCCGTGATGAATGTGGTGGGAGTCGCTTGCGTGTTCAATGAGGCTCAACATGATCTGAATCGAGTAACTTCGAGAGTCTCTCAATCATTTCTTTTAAATTTAGAATTGTAGATAATTCTATACTCTTCTTCCTTGCTTGCACGCTTCAGTGTTGCATCACGAGGCTTTCCTCCGAATCCGGGAGGAGCACAAGGCTGAGGTTCGGGACCTCACTGAGAAAAGTGACTCCTACAAGCATCTCAGTGAGAAGCTTCATGCTGATCTAGTAACGACTCGGGACGAACATACCGAGATGGTCGAGCAGGTATTCCGAGTGCTTCACGATAGTGAAGATGAATTGGAGATAATGACTAACAATCCGATTCTGTAGGTCCGACAGAGGCTTGAGCAGATCGGATGGCTCCAGATGCAGGTAGATACAATACAGGCCGAGGCTGAAGAATTCAAGAAGAACATGGACATCCTAGCCTTGAAAAAGGAGACCGTCCAAGCACAATTGGAGTCGGCCGAGACCCAGCTCCAAGCTACAAAAGAGAAGGCCTCTGTTCAGGACGATAAGATCAAGGGGCTTCATTATCAATTGGATTGGCCGTTTCTGATAAGGCAAGCTTGGCCAACGAACTTGAAGTTGCCAGATTGGAGGTGGCCGTGGCCAACACCAAAGTTGATGCTAAAGTGGACCAGTTTAAGGTCGACGTCGTGGAAATCCAGGACAAGGCCAAGAGCATGGTGGATAATGAAAAATGGCAAGCCCGGAGGGAAGCCCTCGAGGGAGTTCATGCCTAGGGCTTCGATATTATGGCCAAAATCAAAAATGCCAAAGCAGAAGAAGCCAGGGCCTAGAAGCAGGCCTTTCCTGAGGAAGCCTCTGATAGCTTAAGTGAATCCGAAGACGGGGAAGATCCCGAGGATGGAGATGCGACCTCCAATGAAGATCAAGCCCCTTAGGACTTTATATTTTTCGTTTTTCTTTTGCACTTTTTCTGAGGCCGTTTTGGCCGTTGTAAATTTTTGGACTAGGCCGATTTGGCCTTTGTAAAAACATATTCTATATAAATATAAGGATTTCCTTTCCCTTTTGGATCTTAAATGTTTCTTTGTTTTGTTATTTGTACTCATAAAGGTTGAAATGCCTTAGCATGAAACAATAAGGTTGAGTTCGAGGGTTCGAATAAACCTTGCCTTTATTGCCTTTCCGTGTTAAGGCGTTATTGAGGCTCGATGTTACCGAAGCTTTTTTCCCCAAAAATATCTTAAGTTTGAGACTTTGCTGAGGGTAGCCTTTAGAACCGATTGTGAAAGAATTTTTTTTTCTTTTTGAAGGCCTATTTTTGTTACGGATTTCGGACGTCTCTGAGACGTGTTAAATTGGACGTAGCCTTTTAGTTCGGGAGCTGCCCATTGGCTTGTTTTCCCATTTTATCCGGGCTTGCCCGAGATACTAGTCTCGAGTGGGGTGGCCATAGCCTTTAGAAATTGGGGAGTTTCCTATTAGGTCTTTTGCCCTCGAGGTGCGATGACTTGGGCTGTTTGAGTTGGACGATAGTCCACGAGTGAGGGAGTGATTGTTCGTATTCCGGTTAAGTATTGCCCTTGTGCTCATTATTTTTGGAAGTACGAAAACTCTTTAAGAGATGTAAAGAGGAAAAAAGTTTAAAATATAAGATGATTTCAAGGAAAGTACTTCTATTTATTCTTGACCAAAACAATCATACATGTGTACATGTTTCATCCCAAGGCTCGAGCAATCTATCTAGGAACGGTTCATTTTGACCGTTTGACCCTTACAATAAATCCTATTTATCGAGACCCTCCCTTTATGAAGTAGTTTTCTCGCTAGAGTTGATATTCGAAGATAACGGATATCCGAGGGTAGCCCCCCCAGTATTCGAGGTTGATTCCAAAGGAACCTCAAATATTGTTGAATTGATCTTCGGTGTCGATTCATAATCGGCTTGATTCTAAGTTAGCACGATTCATCGTTGCCTCGTTAAAAACCTCACTGAAAAACCCATTTGGGATAAAATCGGTCTAAGGGAAAAAGAGTGCAACACGTGCTTTCAGACGTAAAGAATTTGTGCCGTTCCTCGAAAAATCCATTGTCATTTCTTGTTGGCCACCTACAAGTGTTAGTCTAAAATAAAAAGGAAATAGAAAGGGGTCGTACCTTAGCAGTAATACCATTTTAGGTGAGATATATTCCAATTTCTCGGTAGTTGTTCTCCATTCATTGTTCCGAGCTTGTAGGACCCTTTTTCGGTGACCTTGAGAATTTGGTATGATCCTTCCCAATTCGGACCCAATTTCCCTTCGTTCGGGTTTCGGGTGTTAAGGGTGACTTTCCTTAGCACTAAGTACCCGATATTAAAATATCGAAGATTAGCTCTTTGATTGTTGTATCTCTCAATCCGTTGTTTTTGGTTGGCTAATCGGACGAGGGCGCCTTCACGCCTTTCATCCAATAGTTCTAGGCTCGTATTCATGGCCTCGTCATTTAATTACTTTATTGCATATCGGAACCTGATACTCATCTCTCCGACTTCGACCAGTATTAGAGCTTCGGAGCCATAAACTAATGAGAACGGGGTAGCCTCGGTACTGGACTTCGAGGTTGTGCCGTATGCCCAAAGAACTTCGGGCAGAATTTCCTGCCACTGTCCTTTAGCGTCGGTTAGCCTTTTCTTAAAATTTTGGATGATAGTTTTGTTGGTCGATTCGGCTTACCCGTTCCCGCTGGGATGATAAGGTATTGACAGGATTCTTTTGATCTTGTGATCCACGAGGAATTTGGTCACTTTGCTGTAGATGAACTATTTTCCATTATCACACACAATCTCGGATGACATCCCGAATCGACATATGATGTGATCCCAAATGAGGTCGATGACTTCCTTCTCCCTAACTTTCTCGAGGCCTATACTTCAACCCACTTAAAAAAATAATCATTCATAATTAAAATAAATTGAGCTTTACCTGGTGCCCATGGAAGAGGGCCAACTATGTCCATTCCCCACTTCATGAATGACCATGGTGAAATGACCGAATGGAGTAGTTCCCTGGGTTGGTGAATCATTGGTGCATGTCTTTGGAACTTGTCACATTTTCGAACAAACTCTTTCGCATCTTTTTCCATGTCGATCCAGTAATATTCGGCTTTAATTACCTTTTGGACCAGTGATTCGGCAATGAAATGATTTCCACAAGTTCCCTCGTGAACTTCCCTCAGAAATATTCGGTATATCCCGATCCCAGACATATTTCCAGTGGACCGTCGAACATAAAGAAGGTTCCGTTTTCGGACAAGGTGAATCGCGCTGCCTTTATGCGCAGGGCCCTTGATTCTCTTGGATATGAGGGAAGCTTCCCGTTCTTCAAATACTCTACATATTTCTTTCTCCAATCCCAGGTCAAACTTTTGGAGTTTATCTCGGTGTGGACTTCTTCGACCACTGACCTCATAAGCTGCACGACGACCCCCGAATTGAGCTTGTTTTCCTCGATCGATGACCCTAAGTTCGCGAGGGCATCGACCTCACTATTCTGATCTCGAGGTACATATTGCAAAGTCCATTATTTAAATCGGTAAAAAGTTACTTGTAACTTATCCAAGTATCTTTGCATTCGTTCTTCTCTAACTTCAAAAGTCCCGTTAACCTGATTCACCACGAGGAGGGAGTCACACTTAGCTTCGATCACCTCCGCTCCCAAGTCTTTACCTAGTTCAAGACCTCATATTCGGCCTCGTTGTTAGTCAATTTTACAGTTCTAATAGGTTGTTTAACCATGTTTCCTGTGGGTGGTTTTAGAACGATGTCGAGTCCGGATACTTTTGCGTTCGAAGCACCGTCCGTAAAGAGGGTCTAGATTCCCGAGGACATACCCAAGTTTACCAACAGTTCTCTTTCAACCTCGGGTACTAGGCCGACGTGAAGTCAGCCAAAAATTAAGACTTAATGGTTGTTCGAGGTTGATATTCAATATCGTACCCCGCTGATTTCTACGGCCCATTTGGCTAACCGTCCCGAAAGCTTGGGTTTATGCAAAATATTTCGAAGTGGATAAGTTGTTACAATACATATGGGGTGACACTGAAAGTATGGTTTTATTTCCTGGAGGCGGTGATCAAAGTGAGCGCCAACTTTTCCAGGTGGGGAATTGCGTACCTCGTTCTTCTCGGACTAGGACTCCACTTACCGCTATCTCTGATATTGCCAAATACAAGTAAAGTTGTGCATATGCCCTTGGCGTGTGAAGTAACGACGGGCTCGACAAGCACCATTTGAGCTCTTCCAAGGCCTGTTGGCATTCGGAGTCCACGTGAAGTTGTTCTTCTTCTTCAGCAACGAGAAAAATCGGTGGCTCTTATCGGAGAACCTCGAGATGAATCGCCCCAGGGAGGCTATGCGCCTGGTTAACCTCTACACGGATTTTATGTTGTATACTACCGTGATGTCCTCGATAGATTTGATCTTGTCGGGGTTGATCTCGATTCCTCGATTGGATACCATGAATCCGAGAAATTTTCCTGACCCGACCCCGAACACGTGTTTTTTCGGGTTCAACTTCATGTTGTATTTCCTCAATATACTGAAGATTTCCTGCAAATGCTTCAAATGGTCCTTTTCTCATAGGGACTTAACTAGTATGTCATCAATGTAAGCTTCCATAGATTTTCCTGTTTGTTCTTCGAACATCAGGTTTACTAGGCGTTGATAAGTGGCACCGGCATCTTTTAATACAAATGGCACTATATTATAACATTAGGTACCATATTTAGTGATGAACGAGGTACTTTCCTGATCATCCAGGTTCATCTGTATTTGGTTGTACCCGGAGTAGGCATCGAGAAAACTGAGGATCTCGTGGTCGGCCATGGCATCGATCACGCGATCGATATTAGGCAAAGAAAAAGAATCACTGGGGAATGCTTTATTTTGATCTTTGTAATCCACACACATTCTAAGTTTGTTTCCCTTCTTAGGGACTACTACTGCATTTTCTAACCATTCGCGGTATTTTACTTCCCGGATGGAACCTATTTTAAGAAATTTGGTTACCTCGTCTTTGACAAAAGCATGTTTGACCTCAGACTAGGGTCTTCTTTTTTGCTTCACCGAATGGAATTTCGGGAACTTTTTACCCTAAAAACGGATAACAATTGAATTTATACATGATTTTAAGAATACATGATATAACTTGTCACAAACTGGGAAAATATGTAAATTGATATTGAAATAAACTGTAAAAATAATAAATACAAATCAAACGAATCGTATGGCTTTGGACCTCGAGTTAGGTCACCCTCAAATCAAGTGAAGACTCTACTGATATATGAATAGAGTAATAGAATATTGAAAGCTAAAAGAAGGCAGTGCATTGCTTTGTACTGCGTAAATGCAATGTGTTTTACAAGTGATCAAATCCCCTTTATATAGTAGGGGAATCCTACTCTTGATACAATAACAAATGCAGTAAGAAATCTCATGATTGACTAATTAATCGGCCTCTTCTTTATACGTGCCGAAATTTTCGCCGTGATCCTTGCTCGAGTACGGATATTTCGGACTTCTGTTATTTGACTAGGTAAACCTCCCTTAGTCTTTCTCGATCTCTATTTTGCTTGATCTCGATGTTGGCCAATCTCGATCTTGATCGGTCTCTGGGTCACGAGCTCAGCAATCTGACTTCGCACCATAACTCGATATAACACGAGGTTGAACATTGGCCTATCATGTTCCAGTCTCGATTAGTCATACGAAGGGCAATCTCAATTTTGACAGTATACACAAGGAAAAGAGGAAAAATATATATTAGAATAGAGGGAATATAATGTGACGAATTTAAGTAGGAGTAGCAATATTACTTTGAGGTTCAGGATATTCTCGAAGTAGAGGCAATGTGGCATAATGTATCTACATTTCCATAGTCAATGGATCTACAAGGGCGACCACTTAGTTATAAATCTGAGTAGATCTTACTTGAATTGGTTATAAAATTAAGAAAGTCAAAACAGTGCAGATCTTAGTTATACTGGTCATGAAAATGAGAGACATCCAAAATACGCAGAAATCAGTTGTATTATTATAAAGATGAGAAACAACGCAGATCCAAGTTGTAATGGTTATAAAAATGACGAATATAAATTGGTGTATGTTATAAAATAAAGACCGTAAAGTAAAGACGAGTATAGAAAGAAATTGATATATTATTCAACTTCAAATTAATGTACATGATGAGCTGAAGATTCTTTTATTTATAGAATAAAGGAAGTAGCTGCGAGACTTTTTAGGAAGTAGCTGCAAGGCTTTTCAGGAAGTAGCTGTGAGGCTTTTCTTTTGCTTCTTGTAAGCTATCTGTATGAGCTGCTCGCAACCTGCCTGTTTAATAGAAGCTGCTGCAAATCATTTCATTGAGTTGCTCGCAACCTGCCTGCATCAGCTGCTTATAGATAAACTTGCGTACTAAATGAATAATCTTCTTCAGGAAGATTATCTATAGCGAAGCAATTGATGAATATCCACAATATAATAGTTTCATAACACTCCCCCTTAGATGTTCATTAAAAGATAATGTGTCTCGCTAAAACCTTACTAGGAAAAACCCAGTGGAAGAAATCTTAGTGAAGGAAAAAGAGCACATATTTAGTAATACGCATTTCTAGCTGCCTCATTAAAAACCTTACAAGAAAAATCTCATGGAAAAAATCTTAGTAAGGGAAAAAGAGTACATCACGTATTGCACTCCCCTGATGAAACCTTGTTTCAAATATTTGAATCTCCGCATTCTAATCTTGTATACCATCTTCTCAAAAGTAGAAGTTGGCAAAGATTTAGTGAACAGATCTACCGGATTGTCACTTGAGCGGATTTGTTGCACATCAATGTCACCATTTTTCTGTTAATCATGTGTATAGAAATTTTGGTGAGATGTACTTCGTTCTATCTCGTTTTATAAATCTCCCTTTAATTGGGCTATGCATGCAACATTATCTTCTTATAAAATTGTGGATCTTTTATCACATTCCAAACCATATTTTTCTCGAATGAAATGAATCACTGATCTCAACTATACGCATTCCATACTTGCTTCATGAATAGATATTATTTCACCATGATTTGAAGAAGTAGCAACAATATATTGCTTTGTGGAGCGCCATGATATGATAGTACCTCCACATGTAAACACTTACCCGATTTGAGATCGAGCTTTATGGAGATCAGATAAATAACCTGCATCTGCATAAGCAATAAGATTGCACTACCTTTGTTACATAAACAAACTTATATCAAGAGTTCCCTTTAAATATCGCAATATATGCTTAATCCCATTGCGGTGTCTCCGTATAGCAGAAGAGCTATATCTTGCTAGTAAACTAATAGAAAATTCTATGTCAGGCCTTGTAGCATTAGCAAGATACGTAAGTGCACCAATTGCACTTAGATAGGGTGTTTCAGGACCAAAGAGTTTCTCATCCTCTTCTGGAGGTCGGAACGGATTCTTATTCACTTCAAGTGATCGAACAATCATTGGTGTACTCAATGTTCAAGATCACGTCTGCTAAATGTTCAATTTGCAGACCAAGACAAAGTTTTGTCTTTTCAAGATCTTTCATCTCAAATTCTTTCTTAAGATATTCAATTGCCTTTTGGAGCTAATCTGGAGTTCCAATAAGATTTATGCCATCAACATAAACAACAAGTATAACAAATCTGATGCCATTTTTTTAAAATAAAAATACATAGACAAATAACATCATTTAAGTAACCTTCTTTCAGAAAATATTCACTAAGGCGATTATACCACATGCGCCCAGATTGCTTTAAACCGTAAAAAGATCTTTGTAATCTGATTGAATTACATTTCCCGGGATTCTAAATTTGCTTCAGGCATTTTAAATCCTTCAGGTATTTTCATATAAATTTTATTATCAAGTGAACCGTACAGACAAGATCTAACTACATCCATTAGATCTATTTCAAGATTTTCATATAGGGCTAAACTGCCGAGATATCAAAATGTTATGGAATCCATAACAGGTGAATATGTTTCATCAAAAACGACTCCAGACCCTTGTGAGAATCCTTGTGCGACAAAGCGAGCTTTGTATCTTTCAATTTCGTTTTGATCATTCCTTTTTCTCACAAAAACCCATTTATGGCCAATTGGTTTTATGCCAACAGGTGTTTGGACTACTGGTCCAAAGACCTCTATTTTAGAAAGTGAGTTTAATTCTGATTGAATTGGCTCTTATCATTTTGTCCAATCAGATCTTTGTCGATATTCTTTGACAGATCGGGGTTCAAGATCCTCACTATCTTGCATAATGTTGAGTGCAACATTATATGCAAAAATATTATCCACCATTATTTCAGACCGATTTACATTAATCCCATCACCAGTAGAACTTATTAAAAGTTCCTCGCTCACTTGAGTCTCGGGTTCATTGATTCCTTCAGGAAGCTTAGAACTAATCAGATCTTGGGTCTCTTCAGGAGATCCCGTCATAGTATCATTTTGATAATTTGTATTTTCTTTTTCTAGGATTTCGATCCCTAGAACTCAAAGGCCCCACGCTTTAGGGTGCTTTCACTAGCTATCATGCTAGTAGATGGTTCTGTTGGGACATCAATTCTCTACAGGAAATTGATAGGCACATTCTCTACAGGGATATGTGACTTAGTTATCCTTTTCAAATCAGTAAACGCGGCTGGTATTTGATTTGCTATATTCTGTAAATTAATGATCTTCTGAACCTCCTGATTACATTTAGAGGTACGTGGATCAAAATGAGATAATGATGAAACTTTCCATACAATTTCTCTTTTGATTTTCTTTTTCTCTCTCCCTAATTGTAGGAAATTTATTTTATCAAATCGATAATCTGCAAATCGAGCAGTAAATAAATCTCCCGTCAATGGTTCAAGATAGCGAACAATAGAGGGTGATTCAAACCCTACATATATTCCTAACTTTCTCTAGGGGCCCATCTTACTGCGATGTGGTGGTGCTACTGGCACATATACAACACATCCAAAAATTTGTAGATGAGCAATATTTGGTTCATGACCAAAAACTAATTATGACGGAGAAATTTATTATAATGTGTCGGTCTGAGATGAATAAGTGATGTTGCATGCAAGACAGCATGACCCCAAATAGTAGGGGGCAATTTTGTTTTCATAAGTAGTGGTCTTGCTATAAATTGCAAGCGTTTAATAAATGACTCTGCAAGGCTATTTTGAGTATGAACATAAGCTACAAGATGTTCAACTTTTATCCCAATTGATAGGCAATAATGATCAAAAGCGTGAGATGAGAATTCTCCAGCATTATCAAGGCGAATAGCATTTATAGGAAAATCTGGGAATTGTGCCCTTAATCAAATTATTTAGGCTAATAGCTTTGCAAACGCCAGATTGCGTGAAGATAGTAGGCATACTTGAGACCATCTTGAAGATGCATCTATTAGAACCATAAAATATCTAAACAACCCACTTGGTGGGTGAATAGGTCCATATATATTCCCATGTATACGCTCTAAAAAGGCAGAGGATTCCATGCCAATCTTCATTGGTGATGGTCTAGTGATCATTTTGCCTTGATAATAAGCACCACAAGAAAATTTATCATTTGTAAGAATCTTCAGGTTCTTTAATGGACGCACACTTGAATTTTCAATAATTCGTCTCATCATTATTGATCCAGGATGGCCCAAGCGGCTATGCCAAAGCACAAAAGTATTTGAATTAGTAAACTTCTAATTTATTATAGAATGTGTTCCATATGTACTGATCTCTGAATAGTATAAGCCAGAAGATAAAGTTGGTAGATTTTCTACAATGCACATCTGACCAGAAATATTCTTTGTAATACAAAAATATTCCACATTCATTTCATCTATTGTCTCAACATGATACCAATTTCGGCGGATATCTATAGAACTCAACAAGTTTCTTCGAAAATTGGAGGATAATAATGCATTGTTTATAATAATTTTTTTTTCCTTAGACAGAAATATATTAGCTCTTCTGGAGCCTTCAATCAAACTTATATTGCCAGAAATTGTAGAAATATTTGCTTTTTCTCTATACAAATAAGAAAAGTATTTCTGATCTTTGAATATGGCATGAACAAAACATCATTATCAAAGCATAACTTTTATTTATGTACAACAATTACATAATCATATTATCTATTACAAACAACAAAATTAAAATATTTACATTTCTACAGATTCATCACCATTCACATGACTTGTTTCTCCTTCTGCGAGTGCAAAGTAATCAGCTATATCCAAATGCATGAAGTCTAAATTATCTTCAGAATTTTTCTCCGTCTTCTTCAGGGAGGCTTGATAAAGCTCAACCATGTGCTTTGGCGTACGACAGGTACGTGACCAGTGCCTTTTTTCTCCACATCTATAACACGTATTTCTGCATTTGTTTCTTGCACCGCTTTATGCTTTTGTTCCTTCTTTTTTCCACTGCTGGTGGTGAGCAAGGTTCTTTGGTGCATTATTATTATTACCATGATTAGAGTTTCTTCCCAGACCACGGCCATGATCACGACTGGGGTCACGATCTCTTCCACGCTTAGCTTGGTGGAAGTTCGTCTCATTCACTTCAGGGAATGGACAAGAACCAATAGGTCGGCTTGCATGGTTTTTCATTAATAGATCATTATGTTGCTCGGCTACAAGAAGATGTGAGATAAATGCAGAATACTTTTTGAATCCCATCTCCTGATATTGCTACTGTAGGAGCATATTCGAGGTATGAAAAGTGGTGAAAGTTTTCTCCAACATATCATGATCGGTAATATTATCACCACATAATTTTAATTGGAAAATAATTCTGAACATAACAGAATTATACTCATAGATAAATTTAAAATCTTGTAGCCTTAGATGGATCCAGTCATAACGTGCCTGTGGAAGAACGACCATCTTCAGGTGGTCATATCTATCTTTCAAATTATTCCACAGTATAATTGGATCTTTAACATTGAGATATTTCATTTTCAAGCTTTCATCAAGGTGATGTCGCAGGAATATCATTGCTTTGGCACAACCTTGGTTTGATGCTTGATTTTTGTCCTTAATGGTGTCTGCCTGAACCATTACATCAAGATGAATTTCAGCATCAAACACCCAAGACATGTAGCTTTTGCCCGATATATCCAGGGCTACAAATTCACGTTTAGAAAGATTTGACATTATTTAGAAAAAGAAAGTTCGTACCTCTAATACTTTCAAAGTATTTGATCGAGATGGCAGAGTCTCGTGCTGATAACGTGTTATAAAATAAAGACTGTAAAGTAAAGACACGTATAGAGAGAAACTGATATATTATTCAACTTCAAACTGATGTATATAATGAGCTGAAAACTCCTATATTTATGGAAGAAACGAAGCAACTGCGAAGCTTTTCAGGAAGCAGCTGGAAGGATTTTCAGGAAGCAGCTGCGAGGCTTTTCTTGAGCTGCTTGTAAGTTGTCTGTATGAGCTGCTCGCAACCTGCCTGTTTAATAAGAAGCTACTGCAAATCATTTCATTGAGTTGCTTGCAACCTGCCTGCATCAGGTGCTTGTAGATAAACTCAACAGAGTACTAAATGGATAATCCTCTTCAGGAAGATTATCTATAGCGGAGTAATTAATGGACATCCACAATATAATAGTTTCATAACAGTGTAGTGTAATATACAATAATAATTAATTTTTCCATACCATGTCTTTTCATAATATGAATCGCCATTATATTTGTCAGTTGTCGTATGTGAATCTATTTATGTATGCGGGTGAATTGGGGGTTACCCCGATTTCCCTATGTCAAACAAAGTAAGAGTATGAATGAATGAGATCGCAACCGAAGCTGAGAACTCTTTGGATTGAGGCTGAAACAGGGTACTCACCACCGAGCCTAGTAAGACAACACTTCCCGAACCCAGAACGAGCTCCAAGACCTCGAAAAACACTACAAACGGTTGCACACGACTAACAGAGGGCCTTGATATCCGATTCAACTAGATATCACGGCGCAGATCTTGTCCGATGTCGGTAGCGGACCAGTAATTGACGAGAAAGAAGGATTTTTTTTACCTTTTTTAGAATTGTACTAAGAGTGAAACTCTTATACTATATAAATGGAACCTCTTTACTCCATAGGACACATTGTGACACGCATATCAAGGCAATACAAAATTATTTTTTTGTTTTCTAGCTATTGAAAAGTTCTTATTTTAATTGTAGTTCTTCATATACATTTGGTTTCGAATCGAGGGTCCGGCCGAAGACAAAACTATTGTTCAGCTTAAATCCGAGCCCGGCCTTAACGTCACAACTAGTTTGATTATTCATTTATCTTTAATTCGTTTATCTAACATTTTATATTACTTGTACTAAATCAATCCACATATCCTTAAAACCGTGTACAAATTTAATTGTTATCCGTTTTAAAGATCAACAATCATATATATAAGTAAAAATTGTGCGGGGCACCCTATTTGGTCGCCCCCATTTAACCTATACCCGCTTTTTAAAAAACTTTTAACTTGTACCCACTTTTTAAATAACTTCAGCTCCCCCTTCCCTCGCTGAGCTGAAGTTCACCAGTTAAGCTGAAGTTCGCCAGTTATAAAGACAAAACTTCAGCATACGGGGCTGAAGTTCCCCAGTTACAAAGACAAAACTTCAGCTCTAGAGCTGAAGTTTCCCAGTTACGAACTTCATCGAGCTGAAGTTCCCAAGTTATAAAGACAACAACTTCAGCATACGGGGCTGAAGTTCCCCAGTTACAAAGACAAAACTTCAGCTTTAGACTAGGGAACTTCAGCCCCGTATGCTGAAGTTTTTGTCTTTATAACTGGGGAACTTCAGACCCGTATGCTGAAGTTTTTATCTTTATAACTGGGAAACTTCAGCCCCGTATGCTGAAGTTCCCCATTTACAAAGACAAAAATTTCAGCTCTAGAGCTGAAGTTCCCCATTTACTAGAGCCGAAGTTCGTAAGCTACTTCAGGCCCGTCTACCAGAATGCTGAAGTTTTGCATGATTGCCTTTGCTACTTCAGCCCCGCATGCTGAAGTTATGCGCAAAAGCGGGTACGGATGTAATTTTTTTTACAAAGCGAGTATAAGTTAAAACGTGGCACAAAAAGTGGGTACGGATGCAAAAGCCCCTATATATAATGACCTACCTCAGTAGTATTATAGTAGTATATACTTTGGGCCTAGCTATATAAAGACTTTAAAACGCGTCATCATTTTATTTAAGTAGGAGTTTAGACGTAAAAATTGGTGATTTTCAAAAAATAAAATAAAATAGTATTCAGAGTTAAGTTGAAAATGATATTTGAAATATTTGTGATTATGTTTGGACATATATTTCACTTGAAAAAGTATTGCAGTTTCATGAGCGGGAAAAAACTTTTTTCGAGAAACTTTTTTTAACTCATCCTTGTGTGCATAAGAATAAAATCCATCAACTTATTTGAGCTGGATTCATGAGTTATTACCATTTTCTTTTTAGTTATTACGCTATTGATTTGTGGTAGATTTAATTAACTTTACACTGTTGATTTGCGGCTAAAAAGACATGATTTCAATATGGGATTGTAAATTACACTGTGATAAACTACAATTCGTTTCCGTAGATCCAGAATTTCAGGTCAATTTCTGCAACATTGCTAATGCACACATCTCTATTATTAAGTTAACACGTGCATATTTTAGCATAATTATATTGTTACATTGGTAGTACTCCTTCATCTTTAACGAGAGATCTCAGGTTCAAACTTCTAGGTATGAAGTTCCCTTTATAAGAAGCATTTTATCCTTGATGTGAAATTTTCTAGCGCGAATCCGAATTTAATCATGTTTCAATATAAGTACCGGCCTTTATATTTCTGACCCTGATAATCGAGGATAATGGTCTAATCAGTTTTTGTCAATTATACTTGAATAAGATAAAGTTTGAAGCGATCAATCACTTTTGACATATTCTGAACATTAATTTTCTTGACAGATGAAAACTCAATTGTTGTTTTTATGTAATATTTGTCGGTTTAAATTTATGTGAATTTATTTGACTGGTCACGAAGTTAAAAAAAAATAATTTTTAAATTCGTGGTATAAAATGAAGTACATATATTTTGTGTATTATTTCATAAACATAAAACGTCTTTAAATATAGAAATAGATCATTCTTTTTTGTCGGACTAAAAAAGAAATTGTTTACCCTTTATAAAACGAATAATAATTAAATTTGTACGTGATTTTAAGGATATGTGGATTGATTCAACACAAGTAAATGTTAGATAAACGAATTAAAGATAAAATGAATAACCAAAGCAGTTGTGACGTTAAGGCCGAGCTCAGATTTAAGTTGAACAATAGTTTTGTCCTCCTTCGAACCCTCGATTCGAAGCCAAATGTATATAAAGAACTACGATTAAAATAAGAACTTTTGAATAGCTAGAAAGAAGAGAAACGTTTGTATTGCCTTTATATGTGTGTTACAATGTGTCCTATCGAGTAAAAAGCTCCATTTTATATAGTAGGAGAATTTTACTCTTAGTACAATTTTTAAAAAGGTAAAAAATCCTCATTTTTTGTCAATTACTGATAGGGCGAGATCCGCGTCGTGATATCTGGTTGGGTGCGGATGTCACGACCCTTTGTTAGTCGTGTGCAACCGTTTGTCATGCTTTCCGAGATCTTGAAACTCGTTCTGAGTTAGGGAAGTGTTGTCTTATCAGGCCCGGTGGCGAGTACCCGTTCCAGCCTCGATCCAAAATTTTCCAGCTTCGGTTTCGATATCATACATTCATACAATTACTTTGTTTGACATATCGGGAAATTAAGATGTGCGCTAACCCCGAGATTGTCCATTTACAAGGATTAAAACCATTCCACATGCAATCTTGGACCATAAGAAGTAAATCTTAGAGAAGACGCTGAATCCCGAATAATTCATTTTCAAGCCGTTTGATCTGAGATCGATTGCAGTTACTTCCTTTTTTTTATTCTCAACGTGGGGGTCATGGCTCTTGCGTTCTGCATACAAATGTGACACCACAAAAGGACAAAAATTTAATATTGTCGTGAAACATGTGGTTGAGGAGGACAACTCTGTCACAACATCGAATGGTTGAGAAAAGAACTACACCAATGACTAACTAGTTGGCACACTGAAGACTATAACACATTAACTCCCCACAACACATAAAATCAAGCGCAATCTTGGAATGGTCCATATAAAAAATGCAAGAAGTTGTCGTAGAGATAGAAATTTTAAAAGATCAAACTAAATTCTAAATTTAAGATATTACATTACTCTTAAAATCTTAGGAGTTTATTAGAGTTTCTTGGATATTATCCTACTCTAAAGCCTAACACATACCTATTAAAAAGGTCATATATTCCTTCTGAAGAGCCGTCTCAAAAATCCCATATATATACGCTTGGGATGTTCACAAAGGGATCAAGACATAAATTAATATCGTGATCAATAGATGTTCTTCTTGATAATCAAATACTTCAAGAAGTATATCTATGCAATGATCGACTTTCATGGAGATCAAATAATTCAGAGAGTTCCGTATTATCATATGTTCGAGAATACAATGATCCAGTCCTCGAATCACAAAAAATAATTTAGAGGAAGAATCAAGGGATAAACAGAATTGTAACTTGCAATGTTTATCAATATAAGATCACTTTATTTTCTTGTGGCTGCAATTTAGTTTTCGTATATTTATTTTGATTTGTAATTTGGATTTTCTACTCCAACAAATTTCAACTATTAATTGTTCGCATGCTCTCTATCACACTGTTCACTCATGGGGTGGCATATTTAATTTTCCCTTAATTTTTTCCTTTTGTTTTCTCGATCAAAAAATTCTGGTTCACTTGCAAGATAAGTCTCTTTTTCTGTATGCTGTGTTACGTGATTCAGTTATTTATTTTTTTCAGAATTTGAATCAATTACTTTTAAGTGTAAATCAGACATCCAATTAATCATTTCTAGATTATAAAATATACAAAATGAAATTACATAAAAGGTACATAGTAAGCTTTAGTTAATAGTTTAAATATTTAATTTCAATCAAATAAATATCCAATTATAGACTGTTCAAATAAATACAAATATCCTATGTATATTCATTTTACTTCATTTACTTTATATTGAAGGTGTATATCATTTAAACTCGGTTTAATATAATATATATTATATTAAAAGCACGAAGGCTATGTCGTTCACCTTTTTTACCCATTAAAAATAGAATTTACATTTGATAAAATAGTAATTTAGTTATTTTCCTAATATGTAGGAATACTCATTGAGTTATTTTTCTAATATGTAGGAATACTCATTTAATTATTTTCCTAATATTTAGGACTACAAAATCAACTAAATTGTATATATTACATTCTTCCTTATTTGGATTACGTAGAAAAATTTAATATTTAGAACTTCAAAATATTAACATTTTATTTATATAAATTTTTACACTTAAATAAATTATATATAAATGGCAAGAAAAGGAAAAAATTAAATATACTAACCAAATAAGACGTAACCACTTGGTATTTAGAATTTTATCGCTTTGGACAGATACCAAGAATTCAATCAAAAAAGAAAGATGATGTACGACGTTCTTGAAAGATGACAAACTAACTTCTTTTTATGTTTTGATTTAGGTGAAACTCTTTTATATATTAAAATACTTTAAAATATACAGAACTATTTCCCACTCATTTTATTTTCTTACAATTTGACAAAAGAATCTTTATTCGATAAAATATAATTATAATCAAATTTAAAATTTGGTATGAGCTAATATTAAGAATTTAAATCAATAAAATATAATTTATATCTTTTATTGCTGAAAATAAATAATTAAATATTTGGAATAGCTAATTAGCAAAAAAAATTAATTTTCTTATTTTTCAAATTCATCATACAAGTAAAACTATCTTCAGGTTGACAAAAATCTTGGCTTAAATATACATATCTCAATAAAAAGACCCCCGATGATAAAAGAAGTTAGAAAATAAAGTCGAATCAATTATAATATAGTATTAAAAATTAACTTGGTTAAAATTCAGAACAGAAGAAATAAGAGTGAAATAATAAGTATTCAAAATAAGTTGACATTTATTATTATTTTTATTTTTCATCTATCAATAAGTGTCCCTCTATAGTTTTTTGTATATGCAATAAGTTATTGGTTGTAAAATTATTCAGTATTAGTCAGTTTTAGACCTTCCATTGTTACTTAATTATTCATTTTTTCCTAGAAAATATATGGCCTAGCCATTCATTCCATTAGCTCTAAAAGAAAGATATAATTTTTTTTTTTAATTAATGTTAATTTGATGATTGCTTGAAGAATTATAATAAAAATATATAACGATTTCGATCATGTTAGATTTAATATTGTATCACAAAATAACTACAATTTTTGTAAGCTTAGCCCAAAGGATATGCCCTTCAAATTAATATAAAATATATGTGCTCAAATTTTTTACGTGTGAACCAGTTTCTTCTAAAAACTATATGACGACCCTCTTTATTTAAAATCTATAAAAAAAAATAGAATTATTTTTATTGATGTAATTTTAAAGAATCATAATAAAAATATATAATAAATATTTTAAAATTTAATTATCAAAAAACAAATAAATCAATAATTTTAGATTCAATATCATGTTACAGGAATTACTACAATTTTTGTAAGATTTTTTCAAAAGATATGCCCTTCCAATTAAAAAGAAATAAGTGTTCTCCAATCGAAACGTGTATCGATCATTTTACCTTTTAAAAATAAATTTTAGAATTGTTATAAAACTAATTATTTTCTAATATGACGAAAAATGGAGTTAATCAATTGTTAGAATTATTTAGATACTAATTCTACTTGAATAATTATATATCAAAACTAAACATACTCTTTCAAATATAATTCTGAGTCATTCTCCGGTGTATTTTACTAGCTTATTGTCACGACCCATTTTGCCTTCTGAAAGGTATCGTGACGACACCTAGTCTCTATGACTAGGTAATCCTAAAATTTGCGGAAAATGATAGAATCAATAAAATAAAGAAAGAAAAGAACTCAAGTAGATATAACATAGCTGCTCAGCATATACACTTTCACTTTCCAAAACCCGGAATGTCACTATAGTCACAAACTTTGTACTAAATGTAGCTCTATACAATGAAACAACGGAAAAATATATAAGTCTTCTATGCCTATACTAGAGTAGAAGGAGACTTGTGAGATTCTGCGGAAGCAGTAGAATTACCTCGCGGTCTCCTGACAGCTGCTAGAACAACTCCTAGTCACGATACTGGGTGTTGGTACCTCGATCTGCACATGTGGAAAACATGCGCAGGAAAGGGCGTGAGTACTCCACATTCGGTACTCCGTAAGTACCAAGCCTAACCCCAGTCAAGTAGTGACGAGGTCAGGTTGAGGCCCTACTGAGTTTTTAAAATTAGTCAATATACAATTTAAAACATTGAAATATAGATAAGCAATGATAAACAGGATTAATGGAAACTGGAAGAATTGATAACAGAAAGAGAGCACTCGGCTCAGCACAACATATATCTCAACAGTAAATGTGCAATGCAGTACACGGTAAAAGCTCCCGGATCTCAGTCCGTAGTCCCTATTTAAATATGCTACGTAGTACAGGGGGAAAGCTCTCAGGTCTTCGTCCGTAGTCCCAATTTAAATATGCATTTCAGTACAGGGGGAGAGCTCCCGGATCTCGGTCCGTAGTCCCAATTTAAATATGAAATGCAGTACAGGGGGAAAGCTCCCGGATCTCGGTCCGTAGTCCCAATTTAAATATGCAAAGCAGAAGTATGTCGGATACGGTTTAATTAAACAGTCCAGGAAAACAATAGGCAAGAATAGAGTAAAGCTACCTAAGTATGGTGAAACTAGTAGCAAATAAGAGAAAATCAAGTAAGGGCAGGTAGGCATGCTTACTCTTAAGCTAACTACTCAGTTAAGACAGAAAATAGTAATATAGGGAGGAAAATGAGTGATTTCATGGAAGTAAAAGTAGGATTTTAGCAACAATGACCCTTGTACGCCCTCGTCACCTCACGTACACGGCGTCCACGTAACAAAATCAGTATAAAAATACCTAAAGGGAAGTCCCCAACACAGAATCTTGACTGCGCTAATCAACTCAATACCACGCTCTTTCCACGAGTATCTGACTCCGGGTGGCCCTAATCTATTCAAATCGATTGCATGGTGTAAATATCACTTCAAGGGAACAAAATAGCTAATTATTTTTAAGCTAATACGCAAAATTAAGAAATTCTCCCAAAAAGTCCCCCGAGTATCTGACTCCGGGTGGCCCTAATCTATTCAAATCGATTGCATGGTGTAAATATCACTTCAAGGGAACAAAATAGCTAATTATTTTTAAGCTAATACGCAAAATTAAGAAATTCTCCCAAAAAGTCCCCCGAGTATCTGACTCCGGGTGGCCCTAATCTATTCAAATCGATTGCATGGTGTAAATATCACTTCAAGGGAACAAAATAGCTAATTATTTTTAAGCTAATACGCAAAATTAAGAAATTCTCCCAAAAAGTCCCCCGGGCCCACGTCTCGGAATCGGGTAAAATTTATATTTCCCGAACACCATTCTCTCATGAACCCACTCGAATAAGAATCAACAAAATTCGACGTCTAAATCTCCCTAGATCCTCAGATTTCTATTTGGGGAAATTTCATCCCAATTTCATGGTTTTTCATCTAATTTCATTGATTAGATTGAGGAAATTGATAGAGATTATTGATATACAAATGGATTAAGGTTAGAAAACGTTACCTATGATTCTCCTCTTCAAATCCCACTGAAAATCGCCAAGTTCCGAGCTCACAATCGATTTTGGAATTATGAATTTGAAACCCTCGGATTTTTGGTATAACCATCCCAGATGTTTCGCACTTGCGACACTGGGATCACACCTGCGGTGCCTCACCTGCGGAAACACAATTTCAGGTGCGGAAACTCATTAAACGACCTAGGGTCGCACCTGCGGTAGCTGGGTCGCAGGTGCGGCTCCGCACCTGCGGATACTCTTCCGAGCCTGCAAGTCAGGCCAGCCTAAGCTACATCTGCACCTGCGTGAAGCCCTTCGAACCTGCGTGTCCGCACCTGCAGAACTACCATGGCAGGTGCGAGACACTAGAACCTGAATGGTTCAGCTGCTCTCAAAGTCTCAAACTCACCCGTTGGGCATCCGAAATAACCCCGAGGCCCCCGGGACCTCAACCAAACCTGCCAACTGACCCTAATACCTTGTTCAAACTTGGTTGAGCCTTAAAAACACATCTCATAATATCAAAATCATCAATTATGCATAGATTCAAGCCTAAGAACTTATGAAATTTCTAGAATCCACATCCGATGCCGAAACACGTCAAAACTCATCCGAATGACCTCAAATTTTGCACACAGGTGACATTACGGACCTGCTGTCACTTTCGGAATTCCATTTCGAGTCCGAGATCAAAATTTCACCTATCGCCGAAATCACCGATATTTTAACTTTCGCCAATTCATGCCTAAATCCACAACCGACCTCGAAAACACATCTCGAACACGCTCCTAATTGAGAAATCACTCAACGGATCTAGCGGAGTCGACGGAATTACATTCCGGATCCGTCTTCACACAGCTCTAGCTACGGCCAGATTTCTAAAGCTAAATTCCACATTTATGGACTATGTGTCCAAAATCACCCCGGATTTCATCACTCAATGCTCCGACAAGTTCCAATAACATAAATAGACATGGGAGAAGCGGTTCATAGAGGATCGAGGCGCTAATTCTTAAAACTACCGACCGGGTCGTTACACTTACTTTAGTATTCTTTTTGAATGTCTTTTCTCATTTTCAGGGCACTTTGATTTGTGTTCATCTGAAATTCATGGATTATTATTTGTTTTCTATATGTGTTACGTTCTATCCACTATTTATGTTTCCAGTGACTATGTGTACTACTGAAACTGAAAAGGAAGCATGCTAACTTTATTTATTAAAAAATTAGCATAAATTTTAAGTTGAATTATTAACTGATGATTGAGGATTTCTATGAGACGTTTTTCTCTTAATTGAGTTACAATATCAATATTCATGAATATTGTCAGGAACTTATACTTTTATTTCATAACTCAAACACTCATTGAGATAGGATACACGCGTGATGCGCGTACCTTAAATGATTTTATATTATATTGAACGTAAAATTCTTATTGGATGAAAATTATAACTACAATTAAATATTTAAAATTTGGGATGAGCTATTATTAAGATTTGAATCAACAACAAAAAAATCTCTTTAATGTTAAGAACAATCCTAATTAACCAAAAAAATCTTTGATTGAACTAATTCGCGAAAAATCTAAGTCATTCTTTTCGAAATTTATAATAAAATATATTATAATATAGTAATAAGAGTCAAAATATTAAAAATGCAAACGTCAAAAACAATAAGAATAAAACATTAGAAGACAAAATATATTCTAAATTAGTTTTCATTAATTAAATTTTTTTTCTGATTTTCGTTCAAATAAATGACAACTCCCTATACTTTTCTCTGAACGAAGTTACTTATTTTAAAAAATTAACATAATGTAGACATTTTAAAACTTAGCATTAGATAACTTGATTTTTATGTTCTTCATATACACATATTTTACTGATTGACACTAACTACACGTGCAACGAACATACACTAAAGCTAGTATGCTAATACACGCACACACATACAAATTAAAGGAATAGCAAATGGCAAAGACGGGAGGCCAAAAAAAACCGGTAAAAAAGGAAAAAGGAGTGAAAAGGAAGGAAAAAATGACAGAGATGCAGTGAATTTTCTAAAATACCAGTTCCTTGAAATCTTCTTTTTAATATAAGAAACGTTTATCTAAAATTCAATTATATATACATTTTGTTTAATATAAACAAATTTAAAAACAACCCTCCATGATCATTCTGAAATTAAGACAGTGTCAAGAGTATTCAATTTTAAAATATTCATTCCTCTATGATCTTAGTTATTTCTCTATATAAATACTCTTCTCCTTCCCACAAATAACGAACATCTCTGGCAAAGCCAAAAAAAGAAATGAATTATCCAAAAAAGTCTTCTCTTTGGGCATTGCCAGCATTTTTGCTTTGTTTCTTCATAGTTTTTTCCAACAATGGCGTCAATGCTTCCCACAAAGTTTTTCCAGAGTTGCAATCTACTAGCCCTATTGATGTAGAAAATGTCCACAGAACTGGTTACCATTTTCAACCACCTAAAAATTGGATCAATGGTACGTTTTCCATACCTACAACCACTCCCTCTTCTCTAGTTTAACGTATTCATAGAATTTAAGTTATATACGCTCATAGAGTAAAAATTTGTTACGCTATATCAATATAATTTAAACCTGTTGGCTATCATTTTTACCGGCTTTCTAAATTCCAAAAGATGTTTATCATATAGATTTACCTACTAGGTTTTTACCTGATGTCTGGAATTTTTTGTTAGTTTACTATTGTAATTGGTTGTTGACCGGAAATATTCAGTTAATTTAGTTTGCTACTCTGGCGGCTTTATTTTGAGTTAATGAAACTACGTGATATCCATGAAAAAGTACGTAGTTTCCTTTAAACTCCTTGACATTTTTATCTTCCAAAATATTCTTCCTTTTTCTCTGATTTCCATAAAAGGAAAAAAAGTGAGACAATGGTACCTTCTTGTTTTTTGGCAGTACTTTTACTGTTAGGTTTGTCAATGATTTATTTCTTGTCTGTATCGGTTTTTAATATATTAGGACAAGAAAAGATTAAATATGGAAAAAAAATAAATTCTGCTTGAATATATTATCGAACCGTTCTAAATCAGGGACGGATCTGATTTGTTTGAACGGCTATCACATATTTTTGTGGCAATTAGCAACTTAGCTAGCATTCACGTAAATGGATACTGTACGTAACTACTACATCTATCTATCTATCTATATATATATATATAGATAATATATTTCTTCACATGTAGGTTAAAACTATAAATATAGAGACAGCTAGCTAGGGCAGGGCCAACTAGCACTAGATAATACAGTATATTGTATTATATATATAATATATAATATGATAAATTATTCAGTCAACCCTAACTTCACATTTCGTTCTCGAGCCGACTCGGCATCAAAAAATAAAAGGGTGAATTCTAAATGTATACAATTCAAAATATGTGGTTAGAATATTGTTATCATATATCAATATCTTTTGTAGGCTTGCTGAGAGGGAGACCAACTATTGCAAGCCCCACCTATAAATTCAAATTGCACATATTTCTCAACTACTAAAATTTACGACCACACCCACTTCTAGCCCAAAGGAAATTTAAGAAAAGGGTTAAAGAGAAAAATATATTACTAATGAATGTAAAATAAAAAAAGCAACCCATTCACTATATTTCGACTTTCGTGAAAAAATTCAGAGATATGTACTCTTTTTCTGTCCACTTTAATTGATCTTTTTGGCTTTTTTTATTATCTATAATATTTGATTCTTTTAGATATTAAGAAGGAATTAATTTGTTTTTCTAAAGTTGCTCTTGGAGTAAAGAGTTAACACTATTTGTCGTAGTTTTAATGAACAAGTTATGTTAATATGATCAATTTCATTACTAATATGTGTGAAAATAAATCAATTAAAATAGACCAGAGGCGTAGTAAGTAGCAAGTTGTGATCATTCCCAATGGTTAGAGTATTTTCCATTAAATCTTTAAACATGCATATATTATCTTAATTGCATTAAATTGTGTCGCTAATCAATATTTTGTTTTCATGGTCCGGATGCTTCAAACCAACAACAGATCCCAACAGTGAGTCCGGAAATTTCCTTTTAAACATTTATAATTAAATCAAAATAGAATTAATTGATTTTTTATTTTTAACACCTTTTTCTTCTCTGTCATATTTGTTACAAAACAGGCCCAATGTACTATAATGGTGTCTATCATCTATTCTATCAATACAACCCATATGGATCAGTTTGGGGAAATATTGTTTGGGCCCATTCAGTCTCAACAGACCTAATTAATTGGATCCCACTTGAGCCTGCAATTTACCCATCAAAAGTATTTGACAAATATGGTACATGGTCTGGATCAGCCACAATTATGCCAGGGAACAAGCCCATTATTCTCTACACTGGAATTGTTGATTCCAACAAGACCCAAGTACAAAATTATGCAATCCCGGCTGACTTGTCCGATCCATTTCTTCGAAAATGGATCAAGCCCGATAACAATCCGTTAATCGTCGCCGATGTTACCATCAACAAGACCCAATTTCGTGACCCAACAACAGCTTGGTTGGGTCAAGATGGTTATTGGAGAATCACAATAGGCAGTGTGTGGGAAAATAAGGGAATAGCATTATTATACAAAAGTAAAGATTTCATGAGTTGGAGTAAGGTCAAAAATCTACTTCATTCCGCTAATAACACTGGAAATTGGGAATGTCCTGATTTTTTCCCAGTGTTATTGCACGGTACAAAGGGTTTGGATGCATCATACAATGGCAAAAACATTAAGCATGTTCTTAAGGTTAGCCTTGATGTTACGAGGTTTGAGTACTACACAGTTGGTACTTATGACACCAAAAAAGATATGTACATTCCAGACAACACTTCTATCGATGGATGGAAGGGATTGAGACTTGACTATGGTAATTATTACGCGTCCAAATCATTCTATGACCCTAGCAAGAATCGAAGAGTTATATGGGGTTGGGCTAACGAATCAGATACTGTTGATGACGATGTCAAGAAAGGATGGGCTGGAATCCAAACTATACCACGTAAACTATGGCTTGATCCAAGTGGAAAACAATTGGTTCAATGGCCTGTTGAAGAATTAGACACTCTAAGAGGAAAAAAAGTTCAACTAAGAAATCGCAAGTTGAACAAGGGAGAAATGATTGAAGTTAAAGGGATCACACCTGCACAGGTTCTGATTTTCATCTTTTTTATTGCATTTTATCAAATTGTTGGCCAAGGCTTCAGATTTCGAGGACATGCCACTTGATAGGAATACTTGGGAGTCGAGTATTATGGTTGTAGGTTAGGAGGTAGTTAAGTCTTGTAGGGTTTTTGTCTAAGATAGCTAGTGGCAATGTTGTGTCTTACTATTTCGCTTTTCAGTGCAGGACCTATCTACTAGCCATCGCTTTTACTTTGCATCTTTCTTCTGGATTTCATGTTGTTCCTATTTTCCCTATGATTTTTGTGGTGAAACTAATATTGTCTCCTTTTATCTTTTTATTTTCTTGAGCCGAGGGTCTTTCGGAAACAGTATCTAAGGTCTGCCTACACATTAACCTCCCCGGACCCCCGACTAGTGGAATTTTATTGGGTTGGTTGTTGTTTCATTACACAACAAAATGAGGCTGAGTTAAGGTGTGCTAATTGCAGGCTGATGTTGAAGTGACTTTTTCCTTCTCAAGTTTGGATAAAGCTGAGCCATTTGATCCAAGTTGGACTGACCTCTACGCTCAAGATGTATGTGCTATTAAAGATTCAACAGTGCAAGGTGGAGTTGGGCCATTTGGTCTCCTAACTTTGGCTTCTCAAAAATTGGAAGAATACACACCTGTATTTTTCAGAGTTTTCAAGACCCAAAACAAATATAAAGTTCTCATGTGCTCTGATGCTTCCAGGTAATTTGATATCAACAATTTTATTGACCTCTACTATGGGCTAATTATTCAACTTTGATTTTAGGCATAATACATAAGCATGCCCTCAAACTTGGCCTCAGTTGGCAAATATGCCCACTAACTTTGAGTGTGCACAAGTAGGCACCTCAACTTGTATCCACTTTGTCAATTGAATACTTTAACTTACAAAATGATCATCTAGACACCTCTAAAATTTATGTGCCACGTCAGTATTTGTGTTTACTTGTTCAACTTTATGCAAGTTAAGGTGCCTACTTGTGCACAACCAAAGTTTGAGGGCGTACTTGCCAAATAAGGCCAAGTTTTAAGGTCTGTTTATGTATTATGCCTTGATTTATATTACCTATTTATTATTTTCCTTTTGTATGAGTAGATCAACCCTCGAGAATGGTAAGACAATGTACAAACCATCATTTGCGGGGTATGTAGATGTTGATTTAGCAAAACACAAGAAATTATCTCTGAGGAGTTTGGTAAGCTTTCTTCATTTATTTCCCTAAATATATATATATATATATATATATATATATATATATATATATATATATATATATATATATATATATATATATATATATATATTCAATTCTCTCATAGTTTTTCCTTAGTTAAGCACTTATTTGTTTTGTGACTAGTCCATATTGTGTTGATCTTTGCAATGTATTTTCTGCAGATTGATAACTCAGTAGTGGAAAGTTATGGTGCTGGAGGAAAAACATGTATTACATCAAGAGTTTATCCAACATTAGCAATCTTTGATAATGCACATTTATTTGCCTTCAACAATGGCACAGAGACTATCAAAATTGAACTGAATGCATGGAGCATGGGTAAACCTATGATGAACTGGTCATTTGGTCACTCCTCTTATTGAAGCTAATACTTGTATTTAGTTCCACATTAATGATGGCGTATTTGGCTATTCTTTTTGGTTTTTGTATTGGAATTTTGATCTTCATGGGGTTCTGATTTGAAGCATCGGAGACTCACTGTTTAGTCATGTTCTGGAAAAGATGTTGAAGTTAGGGGCGTGTCCATGTGGAGGAGCATCGTGTACGTGAACCCAAGCTCCTCCCTTAAACTATGTATAACAATGTTATATATATTTTTTAAATTTAAATAAAAATGTATGCACCAAGTTCATTGAGTATACAATAATGATTATTGAGTGCACCTTTATAAGTGAAGTTATAGGTCCAAATCTCACGCTATCTTGCTGTTTTTTTCCTCTAAATTGAGCTTGAGGTTTCAAATCTCGCGTTTATGGGCATGCCTAGTATCCCCTCATGTGCTTTAGTTATGTTTTTTTTTTTACTTTTCCTTTATTTGGTTTATCCATTCAATATCTCCAAATCTAACACATTGAAATCTCGCAAGTAAAAATTTAAACATGTAATTTTAAAATGGTAGTGGGTTCATTATAAGAACGTAAAAGTTGAACTCGTTAAAAATAAATTATGAATACACTTTTTCGTAGTAGTACACCCATCTTCTTGAAATCTTGGATCCGCGTAGTATAGTCTTAAACTTGTGAATGTTTAAAGATAATACTGGAATTTCTTGCTGTTAAAAAGAGACTTAGCAAGGGAATATGGACCTTTATCAGATACCAAAGTAGTATTTCTTTCGAAAACTTCTCTTCTGCTCCCTTTTATGTAGTCATTGCATTTATATAGTATTGGTTTGGGAATTGGAAAATTTACAAAAAGAAAAGGGAGGGTATTCTCAACAACTCGACCTTTTGGTGTCAAAGCGTTTCGAGGGACATAGTTGAAAATGTTAGCTTTTAACATTCAACTAATGAGGCCATCTCCAACAAATGCAGTTGGTTTTTGGAGAAATTGGTCTCCAATGTTTGTTGCATTTTTAGCTGCAAAACGAGGATGAATAATGTCCCTCCAAATTCTCTATTACTTTATTATTATTATTATTTAACTCTTTTAATTTATTTCTTTATATATACCTAATGTAATGTATTTATAATATTAGTTTTACATCTTAACTTTGGCGTATAATTTTGATAATTTAATTTTCATGCATTTATTATTTTTATGTAAAATTATAAGTTTATTTTATTATAAGTTATAATTGTAAAAAAAAAATTAAATATAATAATCTCAAAATATAAATGGTGCAAATATAAAATATTAGATGCTGCTAAATTGAAAGGTGCGAGTATAAAATATTAGATGTTGCTAATTGAAAAGTGAAAAGTGAAAATTGAAAATACATTAAAATTGAAAACACATTAAATTAAAATACACAAAAATTGAAACTACGGTAAATAGCATAATAACTTAGTAGGGACCTATGTCATTTCCAGATACACCAAAATTATTATAGTATTGAGTGAATGGGGTCGAGGATTGTTGTGGGAGCATACTAGAGGTGGAAGTCGATTATTTATGTAGTATTTAGTTTGAATTTTACCATAATGTAATATATATTTAATTATCTTGTATCTCGATGATTTCACTTTTATTTGAATTATACGTTAATATATATAATCTATAATATTTGCTTGTAAATTATATTATTTAAAAATTTATGGTATAAAATAATTTAATATTAAATGGTTGTATAAGAAAGGAATAAAAAATATATGTGATGAATATGTAAAAAAGAAAAAAAGATAGAATCTCCTTAATATAAATAAGAAAATAAAATTTAAATAAAAAATAATAATATAATATTAAAGAGAGAAAAGAATATAAAATGAAATATCTAAAACGGTACAACAGACGGCGCAACGCTCTTTTTTTGGAGAAAAAAATGGAGTAATGGTTGGAGAAACTTTATTTTGGAGCAGAAAATAAAGGCAAGAATTGGAGATGCCCTGATACAGCAGCCAAGGGCGGCTCAACAGAATTAGTGGCCTCAAGCAAAACTTATTAAGAGGCATTAAGCTTTTTCTCCAAAAAAGAAAAAGGGTCCTTTCACATATGTATTTTTATTTAACTTAATTTTTCTAAATTTTTGAAGATGCAAAGTTGTTAATAAGCTTTTACAATTAATTCTCTTTATATATTTTTTTTTCACTTGACAATGTATTCAATTCATCTAATTTCGTTTAAGACATTGTTTAAATCGCTTCTTTTTGAGATTGTATTGAAGTTAAGTTTTTCTCCTCTCTTTTTTTTGGGATGTATTTTGAGTAATTTAATTTATATTTTTTAGTTGACACGTTTGAATTCTAATATTTGATAAAAAATAATATACACCTACAAGTAAAATTTAATTATAAGATAATAAAAGATTTAGAATAATTTAACCTGATTCTAGAAGTTGATAACTTGATATAACTACAAGATTACACTGCTTCAATTTTCTAAGTTTTATTACTTGTGAGAAAGGAGAATAAAAGGATTATTGATTATTAGAATGAAAATTATCAACAATCACCATCAATCACATGGCTAAATGGTTCTCTTTCATTTTTTAATAGAGATCTCTTATACTGTACTTTTTACCATACAATAATCAATAGTAATATTTTGCTAAGATAAATTAATTATTAATTAATAAAATGGGGCCTCTAAAGCCGGGGGCCTAAAGCCTTTACTTTAATGGTTTGACCTTCCAGTCGGCCCCGATAGCAGCTCAATTTACTTGTTGCTGGTTACTAGATAATTTCACAGATAATCATCCATCTTTCACCAAACTCATAAAATTAATTTCTATAACGGAAAAATAACTCTATTTATATGCCTACATATATTGTAAGAAATAAAAAACACTGGAAAGAACTCGACCCGCTCGAGGAAACACAACTGTGATTTTTTGTGCACTTATTTTGTGGCCACACTCAGTGATGGCAAGATTAATCTCTAGGCAAGTGGGGTAAGAATACTTTTCTTCTGTTTTTAAGGATTTGGCGATTAAGGAGCAAGGTGGGGGTCAGGGGTATATTAATACATAGCGCGATGCGCTATACAGTCAATTATTATGGCTGCAAATAATGAGTATAGCGCATATATTATATGCGCTACACCTTAACGGGGTAATTGACCGTTAAAATACAACGCATGTTTTAAATGCGTTATACATAATATGGTTCTCAACATTTTTTTTTTTCATTTTTTTTGTCTCTCGAGTCAATATTTACAATATTTAGGTTCCGGGGTCTGTCAAAGCCCAATAGAATTTACAAGTTGTTCTTCTGTCAAGTTGAGTAGGGAAAGAGCTTTTGTTTGACTTAAATGGAAAGTAGTGAATCTTGTTTCAGGAATGTGAAAACTAATATTGGAGGTCGCACACACGCTAAAGAATATAATAGTCGACATTAGACTAGGGCAAGTTGCTAGATTACATTTACATTACTCTATCTACATTTCATTTCTAACATTATTTTGTTTAATGTAAATAGGCTTTTCAATATTTATAAATAGCTTTAAATGCATTTGAATTATTTTAACAAAGAAAATATGTATCAACACTTTTTATATCAAATAGATCAACTACGTATCATTAAATTCAGCACTTGTCTTTCAACACATAACTACTTATTAACAAATCAAGTAAAGGGTTTTTCATTATTTGATATTTATCAACTACTTTAAATCTATTTAACAGGTTCATAGTAACCTTAACCAAAAAAACCTACATGAACAATCAAGTCATTATATGGGAAGCAAGTCAAAAAGGCTATTGGCCTTATCCAAGTTCCCTTATCAAAAGGTTATTGGCCTAACCCTTTGTAAAGAAAGTTGTTGATCATTAAATAACTATAGAATATTTGCCAATGTAAAATATAAATTTTGTTGTTATTATTAAATTGATAAAAGGCTATTGGCTTTATTTAGCTATCGTGAAATTCCAAAGCAAGAAACCATTCAATAACATTTATTTTATTCAATAATATATAAATTTTAACACATGGAGATCCAATTTCTTTCAGCAAGCTATTTAAAGTAAGACTTTAAATAATTACTCCATCCGGTCCACAATAAATGATCGTTTTACCTTTTTATTTTAGTTCAAAATAAGTGTCCATTTACATAATTAAGAAGTAATTAATTTTATTTATTTATAATTGCCCTTATTTATATATTTCAATATATCAAAATAATATTTATTAAGGTTAATTTAATGAATATTTTTTCTTTCTTTAAGTGTCCATATTTTTTTAATGGGTGTGTCAATTAGTAATTCCGATGAAATTCAAACCCCACCTTCCTTTTTGGTGGGTTTGATGAACTAAACACAAAAACTTATTAATCAACATCCACAAGGAACAGCACCAGCACCTTCCCCCCGAAATCTTGACCTGTTAAAGTGGTGAAAATATTTCTACATAGTAATTAAGAAGAAAAATGGGTTTAATTTATTTATCCGCATGGCAGACATAGTTTCTTGCTTTTTCGAGTAATAAAAAGGAGAAGTAACATTAATTTAGAATAAAATGTTTTTATTTTTGTAACTTGGTAGAAATATTCCTCCATGTTAACCGGAGTCTCAAATTCGAGCCCTATGAATGTAGTCCGTCTTCGATAAGGAGCGGCACATTACCCGCTAAAATGGAACTTCCCTGAATATAAAAATGTTTGAGCTCTTATAAAACAACAAAGAAGAAGAGCATTGCACAGAAAAATAAAAGATAATTTTTATTGATTTGGGATGAATTACAATAAAATAGAACACTTCTATTTATAGGGAAAAAGTAGCTTAGCCACCAAGTAGCAAACTTTAAAATCTCTCTAAAATATAGACATTCACCTTAAAGAAAACTCTATTTATAACACTCCCCCTTGAATGTTTTTTCAACAGATAATGTACCTCGTTAAAATCTTAACTAAAATAAAACCTAGTGGGAAAAAAAATTCTAGAAAAGGAAAAAGAGTACACATTTTAGAAATACGTCTTTTGATTGCCTCATTAAAAACCTTGCAAGGAAAACTCATTGGGACAAAACCTTGTAAGGAAAAAAGAGTACAACGCTTATTAACTCCCCTTGATGAGAGCATCGATTCACTTCCTTGAGCCCTTGCATTTCAATATTGTGCACCATCTTCAAAAGATTATTGGTAGAAATATGATAAATAAATCAACCATATTAACTTGCACGAATTTGTTTCACCTTGAAATCATCATTCCTGATAGAGATGTATTGTCTTCATATGATCTTGTTGGAATCGTTATTTAAATATCTTCACATAGGGGTAAAGACTCTTGCTATCGTGTTATCATGCTTATAGTTATAGCAAGATACATTTGTGTACAAATTGCAGTTAGGATGTGGTCATTCATGACCAAAAAATTCCCCAAGAATTGTATATGCTATCAGTATTTTAAATCGTTCATGGATTGCCATATAAGTATAGTCAAATAAGCCATATAAATAGACTTTAGATTTGAATCAAGTTTTCATGTCATGCCAAGCATATAAGATACATGAAAGTGATTGCACGCACTATTGACTTTGTACTTTCGAGTGTTTGAACTACATGTATTTCATATGAAACCAATTCTATTTGAATTGTGTCTCTTTCATTTGACCAATATTTTTGTGTCCGTATTCGACAGACTTAAGATCCTCATCTATACTTAGCGCTATGATAGATGTCGTCGAGGGACATTTTATATCGGTTCCAATATTTTTTCATAAAGACATAAAATAGAGATCTCTTCATTCATATTTTCAGGTACCTGAACCTCTCCTGAGATTTTATGAAATGTTATGTCATGTGATCTTCTAGATCACTTGCATTCTTATTATGATCATTTTGATCGTTTGCTCATCTTCTTTATCAAGAATTTTATTTGAAACCGATTTGTATATACGCTTTAAGTATACCATAGACTTTGTCATTCTAGGACTTATTATAATAAGAGCATTTGCAGTGAGAATATAGTTACTTTCTTTGGGTCAGCAAATGCGTCTGTCATGCTTTGCAATATATTTCAGATGAATTATCTTTTTATGAACTTCAAGTTCATATTATCTTATTCGAGGATCTAGATGTAGAAATGATAATTCATTCCACGTAACTTTTTCTCAATTGTTTATCTTGTCTCCCCCTCATGTTAGAAAAACTAACTTTCTTCCTCAATATTGGGAATCCATCTTTATGCATTATGGTGTTAATCAAAATATACATCACACATCAATAATAATAAGATGGAATTATTTGGTTCCTGACCCTGAACCACTTGTGAGGGGAGAATGTAATATACTTTCGTATATAATATATATCAAACTGATATAAATAACTTTGTTCTCATAAGTAATAGTTTAGCTATTAAGTGGAGGCCCTCAATAAATCATTTTTACTAAACCAATTGTGATGTAAATCAATTTATCAAGTTGAACTGTCTTGAATAGCAAATCTGAAAATTATGCTCGAAACTAAATTATTGAGCAAGTTACCTCGCAAACACCAGGTTGCGGTTCAATAATAATCGCACATGTAATCATCTCATAAATGAATCTTATGTGGTATACATGGCAGATGAACGATCGTATATTCACCTTTGATAAATTTCAGAATTCAAGGGAATCAATCCCAATTTTAGTTGGTATAATGATTGTGAGAACTAGTAAAATAAGAGAATTCGTAAAAAACTTTCCTGTTCTTTAATATTTATCCATGTGAATTCTCTTTTATTTTTGCACATCATACTTAAATTAACATGGCTAAACAAATTATGCCAACTGGATTATCAATATTGATAAACCTTAGGATTACACTATGACATGCGCAATTATGAATAGACTTCAAGTTTATTATGATATTGGTTTTTATATCAATAAACTTTTACTTTATTGTGGCATTCTTTTGTTTGTGTAGTACAAACTGGAGAATAAAATGGGTAGCTTTTCACATTCATATTACCCCGCTACAAGTTGTAATAATAGAATATATTATATCTTTCCTTTGTTTGTAGTCTCAGTATAACCAGCCGTTTTCGCGAATACTTTAGAAACTCAATAAGTTTCGTTGAGACTTATTACGGTACCATATCTTATTGATAATCAATTTTATTTATCCAAAGTAGTATAATTGGCTCTTCTAGATATTTAAATTAATATTGTACTACCACATATTCATCAATATCATATCGTGAATCTCTCTTTCAAGGAGAAAGTTATACCATTATGGTCATGGTCAAAATCAGAATAGGCAAGATATGTTTCTTCTATTACTTTTGCCCTGTAATAATCACATTGCCATAATATTTTGGCATAATCACAATAGGTACGTGATCAATGACCATTCATGCAATAATAATGAAACTATTTTCTTATTTCATCTCAAACCTTTTTCTAGAGATTAATGTGGTATATCCACTACCACTAGCACGTTCATATTCTTCCATAAATGAATATGTATTCATAAATAAGATGTTGTCACATTCACATCATGAATGGACCATAACCATCTATATGTGTTTTACAAAATCTCGTGTCAAATCGATGACAAATATTATTTTCACAGATTGAAGGATTATTTTGAGAATCCATATTGTGCTCATTACCACAATAATGACGATTATAATTTCGTCTATTGCCACGTCCACATCCAATGATGTATTCATAGTAATAATTTTATCTTATTTCATACTTATCACATACTGCTATCATATTCTCTTAAGGGAATGAGAATGGAGAAAATTCAATGGGACGGATTTTCAATTATTTGCCCACAATCATACATGAATTTGATCATGACAAGGCATAAAATTTTTACCACTTTGGGTGGTTATAATTTCTTTCAAATTCCATTAGAATTACAATCAAAATTTCTTGTCTTTGCTTGTATTTAAAATCAGATTATAGAATAAAAGAGAAAAATACGATAAAATACTTACCTTAAATCCAAATTTAATCATGAAGAAAGTTCATGGAACAATTGACAATCATTATGCTCAATTCCAAAGCTTCTACTCAATTGATTAGAGTCTCGTGTTGATAACGTGTTATAAAAAATAAAAGAAGAAGAAGAGCATTGCACAGAAAAGTAGAGAGAGATAATTCCTATTGATTTGAGATGAATTACAATGAAATAAAACATATTTATTTATAGGAAAAAAGTGACTTAACCACCAAATAACAAATCCTAAAATCTCTCTAAAATATAAATATTCACCTTAAAGAAAACTCTACGAGCGAATTTTTAAAACTGATAAGGAAACTAGATAAGAAACTAAAAGAAAAAGTTGAAGAATATTTACGTGAAATTCAAGAGATAAATTTCACCTATCTCGAAGCTAATGATTAGAAGGGATAAAGGGAGAACATGAATTCTCACGAGTCCGGAACCCATGTACTGCCATTTCTGGCATAAAGAGCGAAAATAGGTGAAAAAAAAGAAGAACACTTTTACGTATAACGCCCAAATATTGGGCGCTATACATTAACGGTAACTGTGCCGTTAATGTATAGCGTCCAATATTTGGGCGCTATACTGCAAAATCTGACACTGCAGGTATAGTGCCTAAATATCCGGCGCTATACCCCTTTTTAAAAACCCACTTATCTTCTCCAGACGGCTTTCTGTTTCTTCTTCTCCATTTTTTAATCTTCCTTCTTCTTCTTTGGTCACCCCCTCCATCCCCGCTGCCCCACTTCATTTAAAAAAAAAATTGTGGGTTCCCACTTCACATAAAAGGTGAAGAACGTAGGTATTTCGATTTATTTTATGTTGAAACTTTTATAATAATGCATATTAGTTGATTTGTATGTATTATATTTTATTTTGTATTTTTTTTGCGAAACTAGTATGTTAAATTTATCCGGACTTAATATTAGTGTTGTATAAAAAAATATAAATTTGTCAAATAAATTTGCCTGTTAATATCCGGATTTATATATATGTGTTTTCATGCTGTTTTATATTATATTAGTGTTTTAGATTATTTTTTTGCATAGTAAAATCTAGACCTTTTTAGCGTAGTAAAATGTAGACCCTTTTAGCGTAGTAAAATGTAGAGCCTTGTAGCGTAGTAAAGGGTAATATTTTAGCGTAGAATTCCTTTAGTTTAAGTATCTTATACTGGTAGTTGAAAATACAAACTTTGTACAATTAAGTTATTAATTGTACAAACACACGAACTTATAAAAATATTAAATTTGACACAAATAATTATTAATATTAGTTTGGTGCCACTGGGCTTCAAAATATCGAGCCCGGAACCCATAGGTATATATATATATATATATA